>JADRCD010237283.1:0-33733 GCA_019843815.1 Montemys delectorum | reverse complement strand
AGCCGCCGCCATGTACAGAGCAGCACACTTATGGGCTCCTGACTTGTGAAAAGGCCTGTTCTTATTCTAACTTCATGTCACACTCTAGTATATCCTTTAATTTCCCCTAATTTATAAGATTAATAAATCATGATTATTGAGAATGGGAGGATCCTCTGAACTCCTGGGAGGAAGCCTCAAGGACGCCGGTGCTCCATGCATACCTATGAGCAGATCTGCAGGACTTCCTAAGACAGTGATTGGCTCTCCGTGTGGAAAGCTGTGATACTCTGCATGCCTCCTTCTCTGTGTCACCAAATCTCCAGACATGGGACCCTCTACTCATATCAATTCCAACCTTTGGTCTTGTTATTCAAGACTGTTCCTTGCCTTCTGAAGAGGTGGAAGTAGCAGCTGGGGACAAAAGCTAAGGAATTGAAGCTAAAGAATTCCTCTATTAACATTTTCCAACAGGCTTAATAATTCATTTCCAAACCTTTTCATATGGTTTCACTTCTCAATTCTTTATTTTCATAACTCTCAGTTAGATGTAGTTCTTCCAAGAAATGAATCAGAGTTAGGTACGTACACCTGTAACCCGGGCACTTCAGATTCTAAGTGAAGAGGGCTATTAGGAGTTGGAGACCAGTCTGGGCCACATAGTAAATAACCACATTAACAAGGTGTCCTAGTTGGCTTTCTATTCCTATGGTAAACACCTAAACCTTTAGATTCATTCTCTGTCTAAAATTCTTATTCCTATTTTATTTTTATTCAGGGCTAATTTCTCTATAGCAGAGCAAACTGAAGTCCACTTCAATTTATTCCTGCATTTCATAGCTGTATTGCTGTCTTACCTGCAACATGATTGTTGAAATCATATCATGTATGTCACAGATTTTCTACCAGACCCAAGCTCTTTACAGACATGAGATTCTGCAGCTGGCTTTAGCATGGTCACTTACTAGCAGCCATCTTATAAAAGAGTCTGTGATCAAATGCTTGGTGTTCTTTGCCAAATCAAAAGTCAACAATTTTTGGAACAAGAAAAATGTTGTGGGAAAACCTAGCTTCTGAACCCTTGGAGCTCTGTATGTCCCCCATAGTGACATGCTTGCTCTATTAGTCTTGGCCTTTCATAGATTTTACATGTAGATATGATAATGGCAATAAGACAAATAACACTGTGTAAGCAAGACTGTTTTCCCCACAAGAAATTAATTAAGACACTTTAAAAGACTGCAGTACAAAAACGGCAAGGATTCCAGGAATTCAGGGTGTGTCCGTGTGTGTGTGTGTGTGTGTGTGTGTGTGTGTGTGTGTGTGTATGTGTTGGGTGGTGTGAATTAGAGAAGAATAGAGTAAAGAAAGATACTTCCACAGGTAGAGAAAAACAGAGTTCCTGGACATCCCAAAGCCAAGAGATTAAACTTTATCCAAAAGGCTGGGATAGAAGTGTTCTTTAGATACAGAAAAATTGATGAGAATTGTCTTATTATCAGCTCTATGCACCTGGTATTTTCTATCCTATAAATACTTTTAATTTGTATTTATTCACTACTGAAGAGAGCTTGGAATATTGCAGTCCGGAGATCCAAAGGGCTTAGAATGCAGCCATGGTGATGGTTTCATCATGAAATGTGGCAGCTTTGGTGTATGGGGATATATCTCGAGAAGAACAGTATGTGAGGTTGAAAGCATAAGAGGGCCCAGCTCTTCAGTGGGGTGGGGGGTCAGGGATGAGTCCACTCCTGTTCTGCTCCAGACCAACAAGCCAGCAGGAGGCACAGCTATTCCCATCATTGAGGATTCTTCTGCTCTTGGTAGGAATCTGCTAAGTTTAATACATAGAAGATAGTCTACAGTTTGCTCTGATCTTTCCCTTTTTGACTCAGTAAAATAGAGTGTGGACCAGAAATCCAGAGTTCTGTAGAAACAAGGTAGATGCTTGAGTTCATGTGGAGATCATTACTGTCCATGAGCCAGGCACTCAGATGTGACTTCCCATCAACCTAATAAAACACTGTATATGGATTGAGGTGACGACCTGGGCTTCAGTCACAGTCAATTTCCCTTCCTCTTGTTTTCTCTCCTACTGAAGTAATTTGAAGCTACTTCTGGATAAATTGGAATCCAAGGACTCTAACAAACAGAATACCAATCTTTAGCTTATCTGATATTATTTTTTTTAAAAAATCCTTGTGACTTGACTACTTCTAGAAAAACTCATAAGTTAACTATGACCAAGGTCCCTATTTCTGAGCTTCCTCCCAACTTTATCCAGGTACCTGTCTGGGTGAAGGGTTAGTAGAATACCTTACTACAAAACATAGTCTCTAAAGTCACTCTGAGGCTGTAAATTTTGGTTCCACTTCAGGAGTAGGGTGGCATTTATTTAATAACTCTTGGTCTCCCCCCCCCTTCTCCTGTAAAGTGAGTTTTAGTAATAGCTCTAACATCATAAGGCTGTTGTGAAGGTCAAATGTGTTTCTTATGTAAAATGTTTAGACTAGTGTTCAATAAACAATATTTTTATACACAACTACTAATACTGTCCAGAAGATGCTGTCATCCATATGCAAGATGTGATATTTCAAAAAATAAAAATAAAAACAGGCTTAATCACATGAGGTTATTGTGATTTTTAGAAGTAGATGAACAAATACTTATACACTTAAAATTAGTCACAAGTTAGAATTATTATGATAGTATCCAGTTGCTTATAAACTTGAGAACCTCCTCCATCTCTTTGTCTTGGATTAATGAGCATCCAAAGTAGATTTCTGCAGCCAGTGAGATGGTATATTGGGCAAAGCTCCTTGCTACACAATCCAGATGACCTGAGTTTAATCACAGGAATTACATTGTTGAAAAGAGAACAGACTTCTGAAAGTTGTCCTCAGTCTCCCACCCCCCACATACACATACACAGACATACACACATAGACACAAAGACTTATAAACACACACATATACACAGACATACATACATATAGAGACACAGACACACACAGACACATATATAGACCCACAGATTTACACAAACACAGACACATATACATACACACACACACACATATTTACAAACAGACACACACAGAGGCATATATAGACACAGACACACACAACTACGCGCGCGCGCGCGCGCGCGCACACACACACACACACACACACACACACACACACACACACTCACAGACCTTAAAGAAAAAAATGTCAAAATAAATTCTTGAGGATTCATTTTGGCCCTTACCTCTCTCAGTTCAACCCAGAGACACAGTAGAGTGGCTTCTATTTAGAAATTGCCTCTGTCCAGTTCTTTTCAACAAAATTTTATTTATTTATTTATTTATTTATTTATTTATTTATTTATTTTGTTTTCAGATTCACGCCCCAACGCCTTCCAGATATGTTCACTCAACTTTGCATTCCCCCATCCATCAATGCCAGTTTGTGCTGCTCATACATTCTCATGTGTGTGGCCTTCCCTGGAATGTGTTTGATTTATAACACTAGGCCAGTTCCAGCTGAATCAGACTACTTACAATAATTTTACCTAAATCACTTTTAGTTTAATTAGGTATGAATGATTTTTAAAATACATAGTAGTTTTGTATCAGACAACAGAATAATTATGGGTCAGAAGGTATCATTTTCACCGTATTGCTGCAAATTAAAAAATATCAAAAATCTTGCTAAAAATACAAGCACAGAAATACTCAGAATAAGGTTTGAACAAATATCTGGCCCTTATGCTCAGCCAAGGTGACACACAAAATTACATCAAGTACTACCAGATTTACAGAGTCAAAGAAAGTAATGGGGTTGGTCCAAACCACCCAAGTTATTACAGACCGTAAGGCAGGCCATAAGTGGGCTGTGGCAACATGTGCTGGAGCTGGCTGTTAACTCATGACTGTGCCCATCTGCTCTGAAGTCTGCAGTCTGTGGTCTTACACTGGTAGCCCACCAGGGACTGTTTATACTGCAGAGACATAAATCAAGGATGTCCTCAAAGAGCTTGCTCGCCATTACACCATTAGGTGTGCCAGCTTTTTGTTAATGCCTTTAAAAGCCTATAATTTGGTTTAGTAGGGATAATATTAAGTCTGCAAATGCAATGCGATTAAACTTCAGGGTCTGTGGGAATTGTCTCCATGGTTCTCAAGGACACCAAACCCCTCAGATGTTCAAGTCTCTAACACTCGAGGCTGTTTTATTTCCAATTTCTTCTGTGATCCTTTCATACTGTGAATCATTTCTAGATTGCTTCTATCTACTACACAGTAAATGCTGCAAACATTTTTTGCTACACTGGATTGTACAGGAAATAACGACTAGGAAAACAGTCTGTATGTGTTGAGTACAGATACAATTTTTCCAAATTGCTCTGATTCATGGTTGGTTGGATCCACAGATAGAGCCTGAAGGAAGGAGGGCTGACTGTATTTCAATTCCAATAGCAAACACAAGATTGGATGATCTTAAAATGTAAATTCCTATGCGACAAGGCAAAAGGAGCCAACACTGGCAACTGTCTCCTGTGCTCACTTAATCTCTTAATTGGTCTACACACAGCAAACGTATGCAGTAGCTCGTTTCTTTAAGAAATAATTGGCAAATTGTTACAGCAAGACCATCTACAAGATACGATGTTGCATACCTGTAATCTCAGTACATAGAAGCCCAAGACAGGATGATGGGAAGTTCAAAGTCAGCCTATCTCATGTTAGGGGTGGGGATAACTCACTGACTTGAAGGTCAATTTTCTCTAGAAACACTTTCAGGGACACTACATGCTTCCCCAACTCAGGAGCATTTTTCAATCTAATCCTGCTGGCAAACACAATTAACCATCACAAAGGCAACCTATTGATTTCTTTAACAAATACATACGAAGTAGGACAGAAAGATGAAAGTAGGGACAACTTCAAAATTGGGACTTCTCAAACTTTGCTGTCATCAGAATCCCACTGAGGGTTCCCTGTGAAGTCTCCATTCTGGTTTTCTGAATCAGTCACATCATTCTAGGTGACACAGTTGCTTCCAGTCTTTGAACCACACTTAAGAACTACTGGATTACAGAGGCCTTTGAGACAATGTCACAAGTTGTAGTCTATGCACTTTATTGGAATCCTGTATCAATTGAAAAAAATAAATGTGAAAATTTTAGTACTGATTCATTTTTGTTCATCTTGAGAAATTGCTGCTCCTTTCTTTGTAGACATGGCAGTTATGTTCTAATTGTTCTGATTGGAAGACTGTTCTAGTTTTAAAACATGTAGGGAAAGCTTTTGGGTGAAAGAGCATGACATCTGTGATTACTGTGTTTTAATGCTGTGTCCTTCAAAAATTCATTTTGAGTTTCATTTGTCCGAAGTGCTTGGGACCAAGAATGTGTCAGAATTTTTAATTTAAAAAAAATTTGAATAGTCCTCTCTGGTTGACTAATTCAAAAATACAAAATACAGGGACAGTTCCCAGTCCCCTAGGGACTGGGAACGTGGTACCACAAGCATGAGTGTCTTCTAGGATGCACAATGAGTTTGAGACCAGCTTTGGCTATGGGAAGACTTTGTCTCAACAACAACTGAATTCAAAATCCTAAACTTTTAATAAGGTTAAAGCAGTTGTCTTTAACCTTTCTAATTTTGTGACCCTTTAATACAGTTCTTCATGTTGTGGTGATTCCCCCATCAAAAAAATTATTTTTGTTGTTATTTCAAAACTATGGTTTTGCTACTGTTATGAAATATCACCTTATGTGCCCAACGTCTGATATGTGACCCCATATGAAAGGATTGTTCAACCCCCAGAGGGGTCTTGAACTAAGGGTTGAGAGCGGCTGAGTAGGAATTTTCTGTTGCTGTGATGAGAAGACCATGATCAACAGCAACTTCAGAAAGGCAGAATTTGTTTGTCTTTTGGTTCCAAAGGGATAAATTCCATCCATTGTGGCAGGAAGGTGGCTCATCACATTTTTCTCCATCCACAAGAAGCAGAGATAGACCAGGAAGGGGAGTGAGGTTACAAACCTTTGGTGTCAACCACAGTGAAGTACTTCCCCTGGCAGGATTTTACTCATCACTGGCTAATGGCCCAACCTCTTAATATTGTAGGTTGAGAATCTCCAATTTGTAAATCCCCAATCAAAGTGTTTTGAGATCTAAAAGTGAGAGTTTGAATGAGAAATGTTCCCCACAGGCTCATGGATTTGAACACTTACTCACCAGTTGGTAGTGCTGTTTGGTTATAGAGCCTGTAGAAGGGCAACTTTTAAAATAATTGTTTAAGTAGAAAAATCTCTAAATTCAATCACATGCTGTTGTAAATCAGATATTGAAGATGAAGGCTCATACTAGCCCTTTATTCTGACAGAATGCATGTGGAGCTCCTGCAATACTCTGTCCTCCCTTCTCTGTCCTTCATTGTAAAGCCAACATCCAGGGCCAAATAGCCTGAGGGGAAGGAACAGCACGTCAATGCTTCTTCCTTCTATGACATCACAATGGGGATTGGCCAGAGATTCAAACGCATACAAACACTTAGAATAAGACATTGTTAAGATGAGACCTCTAAGTAAACATTGGCTTCATTCTTGTTATTTTAGATGAATATATTTCCTCCACTCCCAGAGACAAATACTGTTACCATCATTGAAAACTCTTAGACTTTGCAGCCTGAGTTAAATCAAAACTTCAAACAACCAATTAACCATTGACCGAGCTTTGCAGTTTCTAAAATTTTCTGGTTAAAGGGACATTTGAAAAGGAATGGAGGAAGCAGAGGAGAAGAGGAAGAAAAGAACAGATTCACCAAAATGTCCCAAATAGTGAATTTTTAAATGAAAATTCCATGTACTTGCTATTTGTTCTAAAATGGGAACTAGAGGTAGAATGGGGTCTGTCAATGAGCTTGGTTGAAAGCATTTGTTAACTGCCCCCAAACTGCTACTATTGGGTTGCAGTGTTCAAAGCAATTACACAATATTTTTCAGCCAATTGAAATTATTAACAATTTTGAGTTAGTAAATTTCATGAACAAGAAATTTTGCTTTGGTGCCTATGACAAGGGAAATTTTAGTCTCCTCCTTGAGCTAATGTGGAAACAGTGGCTTTAAAAGATTGACAAGCAGTCAGGCAATGGTGGTGCACACCTTTAATCCCAGCACTTGGGAGGCAGAGGCAGGCGGATTTCTGAGTTCGAGGCCAGCCTGGTCTACAGAGTGAGTTCCAGGACAGCCAGGGCTACACAGAAAAACCTGGTCTCCAAAAGCCAGGGGGGAAAAAAAAGATTGACAAGCTGCTGAAAATCCCAAGGATCGAATCCAGTTCTCCACCTGGGTTGTGACCCATTTGGAGGTTGAATGACCCTTTCACAGAGGTTGCATTGCCTAAGACTATTGGGAAACCAGATGTTTCCATTATGATTCATAACAGTAGCAAAGTCACAGTTATAAAGTAGCAATGAGGGGGAGGTCATCACAACTGTACAAGAGGATCTCAGCATTAGGAAGGCTGAGAACCACTGATCAAGCCTACCCCCCCCATCCCCCGCTTTCATTACTAACAGCTTTGTTAAAGTCACTAGGTGCAGTTCTATGGGTTATGCTGGGCAAAGGCACCCAGACTGAGAGAGGAGGAAAAGGCTGAAATACAGTCCAGACTTGGAGAGGACACCTTTGCTAAGCCACACACAAGTGGTGGCTCAACTCCTTCACTAACCAGTTCCTCATTCTGGGGAATTCTTACTCCAAGGAGCCAATGTTCTTGGAATTTTGCCCTGTGTTGGACTGGACAGTTGCCTAATAGTACCAGAAGTAGTTTTGTCTGTGGGAGTTGTTGTAGTCTCAAAATTTGAAAAATAGACTGAATGATACTAGGTAGGATGGTATGCATTAAGACTATGGAAGGTTTAAAAATCGGAGCTATGTGGTAAAAATTCACTGAAAATAATTGGACTTCACATTTGTCTTAAGTAAATTGTATGCATGTGATCACTTTTATTTTATGTGTTTGAGTGTTCGGCTCTACACATAGCTATGCACCATGTGCATGTGGTATCCACAGAGGCAGGAGAGGGGATTGGATCTGACAGAACTGGAGCTACAGACCATGGCAAACCACTCAGTGGGGGTAATGGGTGTTGGTCCTAACAACTGAACCATCTCTTTTAGCTCTATGTGAATATACTTTAAACACAGCTGGCTCTAGAATGCTGTGACCAGACCAACACCTCCTTCAGTGGAAGGCCATCTACAAAATGCTTCTATATAGTCTGGGAATAAATTGGGTCACGACAGAATTAAGCAAGTGCATGGGATCTGAAATTTTAAGGGTCAGAATTGCTTTGTGGGCTTAGGGAACCTCTGCATTCCCACAGAGCTCTTGGCTCAGAAGGTTAGCCACTCCAGCGAGTGAATGATGAGCTGTTGCCTTTCATATTGAAATTCATAATATCATCTTTGACCTTCTGTCCTGTTAAGTGTGTGGGGAGATGAAGTCCTGAACGAATACATATTATTGACAGTCAAGGACTCCAGGACCTCAGACCAGGGAAATGGAAAGGCATAGCTAAGTGGAACGCTAAGGCCTTACAAGCATGGGTGCTGATGAAATCTAGCTACAAACAATGTTCCCGAAAGGATCAGCTGCAGCTTCCTCCACCTGGATGCTCACGTTGTGCACAGAAAGTATCAGCCACAGCTTTGTCCTCCAGGACGACTATAACCTGAGACCATTCCTACACAGACTTCCTGCTGAGATCCGTTAACCATCCTCCTCATTCTTGCTCCATATAATAAACTCACTAAGTTTCTGGTCTGCTGTAAATGCTTCATGGCCCACTGGATCCCAGCCTTCCTATATGTGTTTTTATACTTTCTTCATTCTCTATTGCCCCATTGAGTTAATCCCTAAGACATGCTGGTCAATGCAAAGATCGCAGAGCTGGGCATGTAGTCATAAAGGGGACATATGCAACAGTTCCACACCATTCCATCCATATGTAGCATATGTCAGAATTCCATAAGCACAGAACTCTAGGGGCCTACCATGTCTGGGAGTTCAGCAAGATTCTAAACCAGTGACCGTGAATGTTTCTTCTATGACTGGGGAGCAAGGAGGGAGAATGACTGTCCCCAAAAGGTCACACTTTTTATTTAAACCAGAATATCCTTCAAATGCGGATAGAAAACAATGGTCTTTGAAGAAACATACATAACCTATGCACTCCGTATGAAAAGCCTGACTCTTCAACAGCTGCTGTGTTGGCAGCTTATGACCACATGGGCGGCAGATTATGTAACAGGAGCAGAAATGACTAGAAACCAACCACATCAAACAAGGCTCCACAGCAGCGTGGAGGACAGCTCACCCAAGCTGGGACCATGGCGCACACTGCTATGACTTGCAGGCAGCTCAACAAGTCACAGGGTGTCTCTTCCAAGCAGCTTGGCTGGGCTGAGAGATGCACCATGGGTCCTTACTCATAGCAGAGGCTTGAAAAGGTGGGGACTCCTTATCGTTTTCCTGCAGCATGAAGTGTTACATCTTGGAGGAAATTGCTAAACAATGTGCGCCCATATTGAGAAAGGGGTGAAAAGATGTGTCAGGCTTGGGCAGTTTTCTGCTGTTCTTTGGAAAAAGGGCACACCTGTGTGAAAGCTAGGCTATGCCAACTGTGGTTAGTGATCCCAGTTAAACATTTTACTAATGTAGTTCAAGCAGGCACTGCATGAACACAGGTGAATACTAAATCCTATGTCTATTCGAAGTTTTCATTTATCTTTAACCTGGTATCATATCACAAACTTTACAAATTACCCAAGCCAGCTGAGAGGCCATACAGCAGGAAAACAGCAGCCTGCTATGTCATTGTGATAGTAGCTTTCTTGTATTTTGAACAATGGGTGTCCCCTTTTCAGTTTGCACCAGGTCTTCCAAGATCTGAATGGATTCAAATAGAGCCATTCCACCTTCTCAAGGCGTCTGTGACGAAGGAGGATGGGAAGGACACTGCTCTCTTCCCCCAAGATGACAATTACAAGCAGACTTGACTTCGTAGCCCAGCTTCCAGGTAGTCCTACCATCTCTGCAGCTGTTCTTTTTAAAGTTGGGATAGGAATCGGCATTCCTATTTCAATACAGCAAGTTCAGAGAATGACCAAATTAGACATATTTGCTGTAACTGGCTCTCAGAAGCCTTGAAAGATGGCATTTTGGCATTTTGTTTGAAGCAATTAAACATATTTTCTGAGCTTAAAATTTCCTCCTGTCACTGAAGAGCCTAAACAGATGATGACTACCGTGCAGAGAATCTTTGTGGGAAACCGTTACAGCTAAATGTCTATTTGTAAACCCAGCTGGTTTCCAGTTTAAAATATTTAAAGGAGAGAAAAATAATGTGCTTTATTTAAACATGAACCAAGGGAGGCCCATGTCCCATCCATTTTCTGAGGGTTTAAAAATGCTGTGCTCATGGAAGATATCTAATCAGATGATCAGGCTAGATAGCAGCAGACAACCTCCTCTGGTGTGTACTGACAATCTTGGTAATGGTTGACAGAGAAGTAAACACGAGCTGCCCTCTAGTCTTTTAATTACCTTTAGAAAACTCTACCTGTACAGTCACAAGATACAGTACACAAACCAAAACAAAAAGGCAGGGGAATCTTGAAATCTTCTTAGTTAAATGTCTGCTACGGATTGAATTGTCTGTGGCTCTCCATGGTCAAACCTGTCCTCAAGTCCCATCCCAATGGAGTTTGTTTATGGCCCACCCTCCAGTTACCCTTTGTCCTGCAAACGTCTTTCCTTCTATAAGGTCACAGAAGTCATCATCTGCTCCTTACAGAGTGGCAGTGTCCAAAGGTTAGGGTCTGGTGTTGAGAGAGGAAGAAAGACAAGCATACCAGGCTCAGCTAACATTTATTGAGCCCCCTTTCTGTGAATTGAGGTTATGAACTCAATAAAACTTCACAACAATTCTTCAAATGACTCCATTTGAAGATAAAGATGCAAAATCTCAAAGAGGTAAGCAGCTCACCGAGGAGGTCATATCAAATGGCAATTCAAAGCCAATCGGATTTCAGTTACCTAATTGTAGAATGTTCAAGGACCTGTGTGTTTCCTGTTTCCTGTACCACCGTTTACCTTTTCTTTTCTTCATACTATTCACCCTCCTTGGCCTCTGCTGCCAATGTTATCATTTATTTAAGCAGTCAAACACAGAAAGTAATATACCAAAGCTACTTTAATCAAGGCTGTCATCAGCCAGTGGCTATCTAGGAATTAGACAAAAGCCTCCTCCCCTTGTTTTGGGTGCTCAGGTCTGGGCCAGGTATTTTCCGGTTTTTGGCCACTTTAACTAAAGAACTGAAAAGAAGGGCTCACACAAGCAGTAGCATCGATTAGAAAAGGAGGCATTGTGAACATTGATATCAGATCACATGTTATGGGTTCTCAAGGTACCCGAATTGCACTATGGGATCTAAAGGAAGGGGAGACTGGTTACTAAGCAGAGCAGTTTGGGTGGTTCTCAATTTTGATTGATAGGTTATGCCACAGGACTACTCCTCTTTACTACTACATGTGTCTCTTCCCATAATGCATAGCATTTTTTAATCATGTGAACAGCCAAACAAGCACAGCCATAGGATGGTAAATGAAGAAAGAAATCTTGGGAATTCGTTTTGAGGACAGTTTTCCTTACTGGACATGTATCCCAAGTCAACTCCAGCCAGATTGGCCTTTCTAGCCTATCTTATACGCAGATACGCTGATAATAGACCTGACTAGACACTATCTACATTTGTTGATAGTTAGGAAAGAAGAAACCTCCACTATCCAGAGAGGGGTGTACATATAGCTCAGTGTATGTGGGGCTGGGAAGTAGGGAGTGGGGGGTGGAGAGACTGGGATTTCTAGATGCATCTGTTTGGAGAGAGCTGTGTGTGCCTAGTACATAAAGCTAGGCAGGCAGGCTCAGCATTAAAAGAGGGGAGCATGCAAACTCAATTCTGGCAAAGTCCCAGGTTGCTAAGATGGTTCCTGTGCCTGCATTGAACTGAGTCTCTGCCCCTTTCTCTGCTGGACACCCTCAGGTAGGACACAACCTCTGCTGTGCATAAAGAGGCTCTGAGCTTACCGACCAAAGTGGCTACAATGGTGTTTATTTGCAAATAACAGTCACATGACACTGGATGGCTGCATACTGGCTCGATGTATTCAGCTAACAAACACAGCCTCACCTAACACATTCATAGGCTTGTTTATGAAATCTTTTGCTCTGAGACCCAAGTCCCAAGAGATTTTTTTTTTTTTAATAAATGCTAGAGAGTGTTGTGGAATAGACTCATTAAACTCAATAACCCTTAATTGGTAGACATGTAGGAGAAAGCTCTGTGTGTCTGATACAAGCATGTTCCTGAGAGAGAGCAGGATACTGCTATTAGAGAAATACATCTAATCAATACAGTTTGCCTAGTTACAACTCAGGCTGGTGGGTAAAGGCAAGCTGGGTCTCTGTTGGGTCTGCTTTGAGAGCAGTGGCCTCATTCTGACCCTGATGATAATTTTCTTCTCATTATACAAGAGTTATGCTGTTGTCACATGCCTAAACCTCCATATAGCTACGAATGTAGAAAACTGAAGAATTTGCTTTGTTATGAGGGAAACCCGTATCACTAAGCAAGTTTCTAGAATTTATATCAGAAAATAAAATCTCCTCTGAACATATAATAAAAGCTAATCATTTAGCATGCTAATATCCCTATATTAAATTATATTAGAGTCTTTATTTTTCAAGAAGTATTAAGTCAAGCTGCCTTATCAAAAGCTAATTGAGTGAAAAGTTCTTTCTATCTGCTGTGGACGAGAGTGGGTTTCCCATTGGCATAATCCCAGTGAAACCAGTGCCTCTGAGGTGAACCTTCAGAGCTCACATAATAGTGGCTTCCATTTTGGATGGCCTACACTCAGACTGCATAAATCTCAGGCTAGAAAACACCCCTGTGAACTATCACAGTTCCGCTAGCCTTCACTAACTGGATAATAGAGCTATAATTTAGTCTGAAGTGTGTATGGGGAAAATCCATGCTGGGAATGTGAGCCTCAGAGGGTGCAGCCATCATGCCACTAATAGGAAGCCACACTCCTGTCAGCAAAATCCTCTGAAGTGGAGAGCTTCCTTCAGGATACACTGTGCTGAGAGTGAAAAAGAAAAAAGTTTGTAAGAAAAGGAAGCAAATGTCAAACAGATAGCAGATTTATTTTCAGAGTTATGTAATGCGCACACACACACACACACACACACACACACACACACACCAAAAGGCCTGCCACGATGCAGTGTTGTCATGGTTACCTGATCTCTTATCAAACAGGAGAATCAAGCAGGAGAGGGAAACCTGGAAAACAGAGTAACCAGAGAGGCCTGAATCTTCATAGAGCTTTTCTCCAACTGGGGTTGTTTATTAGGGCTTAAAATAGGAGACGGCTTTCTGGTGCTTTAGCCAATGCTTTTAAGGAACTTATTTCGCTCTGTCGAATGGGGCTCTGTCCAGCTGTGTTTTTTGAAAGATGAAAACATGATATCTAAAATGTCATTGTTCACAGGGATCTCCAAATGAACAATAACAAATGTACCTTTACATTTTTTTTCTTCATACACTAAAAGAAAACATCTTTAGAAATGCATAAAGTTTGCTTTGTTGTTTTTTTTTTTTTAAATAGAACTGAATTTCACTACTTCAAATACTTCAAAGTATTTTCTGTAGGGGTTTCAGTTTTAAATTCTTTAAAGATTTTTTAAAATTATTGTTTTTATCCTTCACTGTATAGGTGTTTTGCCTGCCTGTGTGTCTGTGTACCATGTATATCCTGGTGCCTGTGGAGGCCAGAAGTGAGAGTTAGATCATCCCTCCACCCCAGAATTGTACTTATAGGTGGTTGTAAGCTCCTTGTGGGTGCTAGGAATAAAACCCAGGTACTCTGGAAGAGCAACAAGTACCTTTAACCACTGAGCCATCTCTCCGAACATGACCCACACATACAACAGCAGCTTACCAAGTAACAGGCAGTCAGAATGCATACCTGGTGGCAGTGTGCAAAGGCTAAGCCTAGAAGAGATGGAACCGTGGCTGTTTCTCTCAGGTATTTGGGAAAGGGTAGGGTGGGGAGGCGATGGGATGAGCATGGCCAGGACGCAAAGGATCAGCAGTTTAACAGCTTCTCAATCACTCCAGCTCTCACACCTCACAGTGGAGAGGCTCGAGACCCAAGTGGGAAGATCTTCAACATGGGAAAATAAGTCTTAGACTTAGTAATTCTGATGCCTCAAGAATGGGTTGAAAATTAACACTCTGAAAACTTGTATGATGGTTAATACTAATTGTCACCTTGATAAGAGTTGCCTAGGAGACAGACCTATGGGCATGCCTGTGGTGGGCTAGGTTAAAGAAGAGGAGAAGACTTGTCCACTGTGGGTGGCAGCATGCCCTGGGCTGAGATTCTAGACTGTATTCAAAGGAGGAAGGGAGCTGAGCACAGGCATTTATCTCTCTGCCTACAGATGTGATGTTGCCAACTCCTTCTGGTTCCTACTGCTTTAATGTTCCCACCATGATGCAACTGTGTGTCGAAATAAATACTTCCTGAAGTTGCTTTTTATCAAAGTATTTATCGGTGCAACAGAAAAAGTAACCAGGGCACATTAGTATAGACTGAAGATTATTTTGGCCGCTATAGTTTGATATTTTATTTTATACAAATAACATTTCCATGAAATGGCATCTTCAGGAAATTCAAACAAAATAAGCTCAGATAAGATAGTTTATTCAAAGACTCAGAAAGCTGTCTTTTGTTGTTGCTTAGAGGAGTTTGTCTGTTTGCTTGTCTGTTTGATACAATGTCTCCCTATTCAAAATCATGATCCTTCAGCACTGCAGGTACGCCAAACTCAGTTTAATGGCTTCCTTCTAAACTCATTTATTTCATCTTCCAAGAATAGAGATGGCAAAGGGCTAAAGGATTCCAACCTAGAATAGTCACACTGCAGATGACATGTTTCAGAATACATAGTGACGTTAAATCCTTTTCATTTCTGCTTTATGGTACAATTTACAGCTTGTAGTTCTGCGTATGACTCGGAGTAAAGTCAAGCTACAGTACCTGTTTTATTGCCATAGAGCAGTAGGGAGTCTTTAAGCATGAGTGACATAGAAGGAGGCTTGAGGGCTGGCCAGACTCAGCATGGCTTTGTTGCTCTTGGGGTAAGTGAGAATTGATTATAATTTTTCCTTTAAAATTTAAGATACAGAAACATTTTTAATTTTAATCTGAGAAGTCATTGTTCATGGCGGGTAACTGAAATGTGTTCAAAACAAGTTGGCTCTATTAATAACCAATTAACCATGGAGTAGAGGAAGAGAATATCCAAACCCATCTGTTACTGGGAAGTCAATCTCTGTGATACATTAGTCATCTCTCAAACATTTATTTAGGTTTCAGTCCCAAACCTGGAGTCCTAGACCCCATGAGTAAGAGGTTGAACTGAGAGAGACAACAGCGGGATGGTGGCACTGCGCACAGAGCCAGAAATGAGGAACTTAAGGCTTTACTCAGCTGCTAAGAAAGGAAACATGAGGTAGCTTCTCTTTTTGTTTTGTTTTGTTTTGTTTTTTTGTTTTTGTTTTTTTCATTTTGGATGAAGCTGAAGAGAGCTACACCTGCATTTATTTTTGGCTCTTAGTTCTTATACTCTATTAGGATAACTGATCACATGTTTTTTCTAAGCATCTTTACATTCTATAAGTTCATAGTAGGCTTAAGGTAAAAGTTCATGTCATAAATCGATAAAGAGGTACAGCAGAAATGTTTACATGTCATTCCATTAAGACTAGTATCTAACTAAACATTGGTTATCTGTTACTAGCTCCATGAGTTCATTATAAATTTAAGACAATATTTTTTATTGGATCTTTTCTTTATTTATATTTCAAATGTTATCCACTTTCCCGGTTTCCCTCCCTCCTGGAAACACCCTATCACATCTCCCTCCCCTGCTTCTATGAGGGTGTTCCTCCACCCACCCACTCCCACCTCCCTGCCCTTGATTCTGCTACACTGGGGCATCTATCAAGCCTTCTTTGGACCAAGGACCTCTCCTTCCACTGGTGCATGAAAAGGTCATCCTCTGCTACATATGCAGCTGGAGCCATGTGTATTCCTTTGTTGATTCCACCTCACACCAGTCAGAATGGCTAAAATCAAAAACTCAGGTGATAGCAGATACTGGAGAGGATGTGGAGAAAGAGGAACACTTCTCCACTGCTGGTGGGAATGTAAGCTGGTCCAACCATTCTAGAAATCAGTTTGGCGGTTCCTCAGAAATTTGGGCACAGGATTACCTGAGGACCCAGCTACACCACTCCTACTCAGAAGTTGCTCCAACATGTAATAAAGACACATGCTCCACTGTTTACAGCAGCCTTATTTATAATATCCAGAAACTGGAAACAAGCCAGATGTCCCTCAACAGAGGAATGGATACAGAAAATGTGGCACATTTACACAATGGAGTACTACTATTAAAAATGATGAATTTATGAAATTCTTAGGCAAATGGATAGAACTAGAAAATATCGTTCTGAGTGAGGTAACCCAATCACAAAAGAAACATGATATGCACTCACTGCTAAGTGGATACTAGCCCAAAAGCTCCAAATAACCATGATACAATTCACAGACCATATGAAGCTCAATAAGAAGAAAGACCAAAGTGCGGGTGCTTCGGTTCTTCTTAGAAGGAGAACAAAATACTCACAGGAGCAAATATGGAGATAAAGTGTAGAGCAGAGACTAAAGGAAAGGGCACCCAGAGACTGTCCCACCTCAGGATTTATCCCATATACAGTTACCAAACCCAGACACTATTGTGCATGCCAAGAAGTGCATGCTGAAAGGATCCTGATATGGCTGTCTCCTGAGAGGTCCTGCCAGAGCCTTACAAATACAGAGGTGGATGTTAGCAGCCAACCATTGGACTGAGTAATTCCAATAGAGTAATTCCCTAATAGAGGAGTTAGAGAAGAGACTGAAGGAGTTGAAGGGCTTTGCAACCCCATAGGAAGAACAACAATATCAACCAACCAAAGACCCCAGAACTCCCAGGGACTCTCAACAAATGAGGTAGCTTCTTGATTTGAGGTTTTTGAGTTCCATTTGGTTAATACTATGAGCAAATCCTCAGGTTATGTTTTGTGTGAAGTTTCTAGAATCACGAATCATCCCTGTGATGCACATTTAAGTGGCCGGGGAAGCTGAGGATGACTTTGACACAGCAAATATACCCAACTACCAGACTGCTTGCTCTTTATGTGAAATAGAGGCCCTGAGTCTGCTTCTCTTCCTTCCAGCTCTTTTTGAAGGCACTGAAACCAATACTGCAAATAATAAATTCACTTCCACTTTTTCTTTTGTTATTTTGGATCTGATCCTCTTCAACAAAATAACAACCCTTATTCAACATATATACCACATAAAAAGAAACCACAGGGTATCTGCAGAACTAGATTTGACTTCTCAAAGTTTATTTCTTTTGATAAGAAACTATGTTTTAGTGGAGGGAAGGAACTTTATAGCAGGAAGCTGAGGTTTCAAATTTTATTCCAGTTGTATTTTTATTAGAAACAGCATTATTTTTTCTTTGCAGAATATAAAATACTAAATTTCATGTTTCAATTTCTGTAAAGGCCCCAAGATCCAAATCCAACATTGAATGTGTGTGCTTGACCCCGTGTCCCATTAACATTAGCAGTGAGGCTTATACATAGGGATGAGGCAACACAGAGCCACCCACCACCAGCATGAATAATACATGCTACTTAGAGCCTTGGAGCAGCATGCTACAGAACTCACTTCTTTAATATGTTGAGCACATCTAAACTGTAATAAATAATAAAAATAAGATTCGTCTCGAAGGTGTCTCTATATAATTTGGAATTTTAGACCATTGCTATAGATTCTATCTGTGTGGATTAGAACCTAAGTGTTCAAAATGGAAAAAATTGATGTGTTATAACTATAAACATACAGATGCTCATAATTATTTATATTTATATACTTAGTAGCTTTTTAAATAAACTCATGTTGCATAGAAGAAGCAGTATCTAGTAGGAAATTGTAGGTTATATAAAATTTTAATATGGTGTGTTTTCAAGGGATTTGACTAGATGAGCCTCATCAAAGAATATTTATTAATATTGACTAGTAGCAAAAAGCTAACTTAATGTTCTAAGCAGATTTTAGATAAACGGTGCCAATCACAGAGTATCTTTGTGACATTATCAGACTCCAACCAAAGCTTCCCACAGTTTACTTCTCTGAATGGTCATTGTCTAGGGCATCTCCTCTTCCTTGAGGTTCTCTAAAACAGTTCTCTGAAACTGACACGCCTGAAGATCAAAATCTACTTAACATCAAAAGCCACCAGACTAAAAATGCAGTCCATTAAAATGTCCTAAATCTGATAGCTCTTCATGATAAAAGTCCTGAAGAGGAATTGAAGGCATCATGTTGTAGAGATGGGGGGCCCACACCATTAGGAACTTCTACCTAAAGAACAGATGAGAGCAGGAAATCAGCAAGATGAGACCTTCCACACAGTTCTCCCTGCAGCCTCCTAAGTGAGCAGCTGAGACAACCATCCAGAAATCAAAGAAGAAATTGCTAGAAAAGATAAAGAGTTGTTGTCATTACTAAACAATGTATATATGTCAATTCTAAATATCTGGCATCTTCCTTGCAAGTAAAAGATACTGAACCACAACAAGAACCAAAAGAATTCAAATTGACGGTGTGGCATCACTTTGACATGAACATTATGGGTGTTCCCAAATGAAAAGTTCTATTATAGAAGCATTGACCCTTCTCAATAACCATGAATTTTCTCAAGAAAGACAGACAGCTGGGAATACCACAAAAGAATTCTGTTTAGAACTAAAATATGTAAATTCCCTTCTCAACTATTTAGTTACTTTTGATGTCAAAATCTTCCCTTCTGAAGACAAGAAAGTAATATGATCAAAATGAAGAAAACCACAAAACACCTTATATATACTTACAATCTCTGTGTTCTTTTAAGACACATATTAAAGTGTGTGTGTGTATGTGTGTGTGTGTGTGTGTGTGTGTGTGTGTGTGTCTGTATTTTAAAGTCTTCAAGAGTCTAAGGACACAAGAGATGTACCACAACATAATAAAGGTGATTTACAGCAAGCCCACAGTCAGTATTGACCTAAACAGAGAGAAAAATCAAAGCAATTTCATTAAAATCAGAAAAAAAGATGAAGATGTCCACTTTCTCCATATTTGAAGTCTTAGCTAGAGCAATAAGAAAGCTGAAGTAAATCAAGGGCATACAAATGGGAAGAAGAGAAGACAACGTGTCTTTATTTGCAGATTATACAATTTCATACCTAAAGGACCCTAAAAATTCCACCAAGAAACTTCTGCAGTCAATAAACACTTTCAGGAAAATAGCAAAATACAAAATCAACACAAATCAGTAGCATTCCTACATACAAATATCAAGTATATTGAGAAAGAAATCAGGGAAGCAACACCTTTCACAATAGCCTCAAAGCATAAAATATCTTAGGGAAACTAACTAAGTGAAAGACATAATAAAAACTTTAAGACATTGAACAAAAGTATTGAAGAAAACATTAGAAGGAAATATCTCGCATACCCAAAGAATTGTGGCATTAAATATTGTAAAATGGTCATCTTACCAAGACAATCTCCAGATTCAATGCATTCATCATCAAAATTCTGACAATTCTTCACAAAAATTGAAAGGACAATTTTCAGTTTATATGAAAACACACACACACACACACACACACACACACACACACACACAAAACAGGATAGCTACAATGATAACCACAACTGGATAGTGACATTAAAATAGACATGTTGGCCACTAGAATTGAATTGAAGACCCAGACATAATAGCACACACCCATGGACATCTGAATTTTGACAAAGAAGCCAAAAATACACAACAGAGAAAGACTGCATCTTCAATAAATGGTGCTGACCAAGTTGGATTGCTGTATGTAAAAGAGTGCAAATAGATCCATACTTATCATCCTGCATAAAACTCACCTTGAATGGATGAAGGACCTCAGTGTAAGACCAGATTCCCTGACTCTGATAGAAAAGAAACTCAGGAAGAGGCTAGAATGTGTTGGTATAGGAAAGACCTTTCTGAACAGAACTCTGATAGCACAGACACTAAGAACAATTGCTATATGGGATCACATGAAGCTGAAAAGCTTCTGTATGGCAAAGGATATCATCACTTGGGCCACATGGCAGTCTACAGAACAGGAAAAGATCTTTCCCACTTATACATCTGAGAGAGCAGTACTTCTCAACCTTTCTAAGGTGCAACCCATGTTGTAGTGACCCCAACCATAAAATTATGTTCATTGCTACTTCATAACTATAATTTCGCCCACAGTTACTGACACTTTTAGAAATGAATAAACTGGAAATCTGTTGGTGATATTCTATTGCTTACTGAGTAAAAGGTTCTTTAGTATAGATCACTACAATCCATCAATGAATACAGCAAAACCTTGGTTACACGAATTCTCTTGAATCTTTCACTGTCTACCTGCTAGTAGTTCTTGCTTTAATCACTATTATTGCTACTCAGATCGTCGTTACTTTTTACTCCTGTGTTCAAACCTATTCAAGTGTGAATTGGCCTGTGTCATTTTCCATAAGAGATGACATTTATGAGTTGCTGCAGAAACTTCCTAAACTCCAGTGGTCTCTTGATCAATTCAGGATGGAACAGAAAAATATTAAGAAATTTATGGATTCACCTCACCTATGGCAGATCCAGCTTTGTCTTTGGTTTCTGGTAGATATCCCATTCACCTTATAGGCATAGATAGCCTGGAACACTATGGGCTTATATACTAAAATGACCACAAAACAATAAAATCAACTGGCATAAACGGCACATATGAGCACACATGTTCATATGCATTTAGTACCTATAGAAACTCATGGCTACTCAGGTAAAACCTAGACTAAAATTAACTTGACAAAGTACAGTTTGAAACAATATATTCATATGCAACCCAGATGGCAGAAAAGTCTTGAGATTATATATATGTATATGTATATAATATTTTATAAGCATGTATATAGTACAATTTTATAATATATATATATGCTGATATACATGTGTAAGTAAGTAATAGGGACTTAAATAGTTATTGTTCACAAATTTGTTCTGAGTTTTCTGGCAACCATAGTAGAAATAGAATTATGATGCTTCACAAAATTAATTTTTGCATAATTAAAGATTATACCATATATAATTTTTGCTATATAATTACAGATGTATAGTATGGTTATAAGGCATATCTGGTAAGTGATATGCCCAGACTGTTCTGAATCAGTCATTTGTTCATTTAATGAATGTAAGCTGGCCACACTGCACAAAGTAAGAAAAAGGTAAAATGCTTGATCTTCAAGAGTTTCAGGTTAATGAGTGGAGAGATTCTCAAATGAACAATTAATGATAATACACTGACTACAGAGTACCAGGAACAAGGTGTAATGCCTCCACAATCTTTCTGTTTTCTAAAACCAAGACCACTTTATGTTTTCAGCCTCCTACTATTTTGTTTCTTTCCCAGAATCCAGAATCAACTTTAAGCCTACAGGCTCAACTTTTTTGCTACGGATTTAGTAGTACTCTTGTGGCCAGCGTACCTGCCCTGAGCACATCTAGTTTCTATGTTCTAGCCACTGCCTGGGCATCCAGTTGTCTTCCTGGTTCTCCCTCCTTCCTTTATCTTTTTACTCCCCTATTCTTGCCCCCTAATCACTCTTGAGCAGCTGCTTCACCTTAATATAAGTACTAAAGACCTGACATTAATGAAGATAAGGGATTTCAGTTTTGAAATATTTGCTGGAATTCTCAACAGGATTCCTGTGTTGAAGGAAAGGAAGGAGAAAGGGACACCTGAGAAAGAAAGAAGGCTCGGCAACTGGCACGAGATCCTGAGGATGTGAGAAGTCATGAGATTGAAATGGAGAAAGACACCGTGGAATAAGACATGGACCAGACAAAAAGCATACATAGATGTCCCTGCTACTTATGCAACAGAGGACTGCCATGTCTAGCCTCAGTGGGAATGGATGTGTTTGGCCCTGTGGAGGCTTGATGCACCAAAGAAGGGGGATGCTAGAGGGATAAGGTAGGAGTAGGTAGGGGTGCACCCTCTTAGAGACAAAGGGGAGGGGGAGTGGAGTTGGGGGGATTTTGAGGGAGGACTGGGACTGGGAACAACATTTAAAATATAAATAAATAAAAGAAGTAATAACCTCCCCAATTTTAAGTTAAAAAAAAAGAACTGTGTTTTTCTAAAACTACCTACATGAACATAGAAATCTGCTTATCTTCAAATTCAAAATAGACCAGTCATGTGAATTTTTAAAAGAGAATAATAATAATAGACCAACAACAATGATATCTGTGGTATGTGTTCAAGAATTAGCAGGTTTTGCTCAGACGTGAGATAACTTTCAGCTCAGGAGGCAACCTTTGGTGTTGAGTAGATCTCTATCAACTGTCTCGATGATTCATAGAATTCCTTAAGCACAGGATGTTTGCTCCCACCACCGTTACAGACAAAGGGCTTGAAAAGGTCAACACAGGAGAGTACACCTTGGGGTTGAGTTGCTTCGGTCCACATGCAAATGGTGATACCAGTTTTCTCAAGCTTCTACTCCCCCCTAGCTTTTGACACAAGAATTTAGGGGGATTTGTAGACATCTTCTTGTCTAAGACCCTAGGACAGCATCCCTTCTGAGACCTTGATATATGCATTAACTCTGTGCTCTCCAATGAACCACTCAAAAGCTTTCAGTGTCCTAAGTACTAAGCACTACCCTAAACTGAGGGTTCTGGAACCAATAACATAGACAAAAGTTCACTCCCTAAGGGAGAAGATGAAGCAGGGAAGCGAGGGAGTGTTGTGTGGAAAGGTAAGAATGGTAAGACAGTACTGGGGAGTGTCAGTCATGTCACATCTGCCATGGTAGATAGAAGAATGACAGGCTTACAGTGTCTGCTTCTGAGGGACACCAAGGAGCAAAGTAAAGGGAAGTCTACAGTAATGTATAGTCGTCACAACTAGCTTTTGTTCTGGCTGACATGGGAATTTCCAGAAGACTTTGATGAGAGGAGAGGTGAGATCTGAAATACATTTTAATAGGATCACATATTGGCTGTATGTTGAGAATAGACTCAGGGACATGAGGGTAGAAAGATGGAGTCCAGTTTGGAGGCTGAAAAGATGGTGGTGGCTGATGCTAGGCCCTAGTCACTACACACGTCACAGAAGAAGGGGATGAAATGTCCTCATTCTGTAGCTATTTTGAGGGCAAGACTACAATAATTTTAAAGAAGTCAGGTGTGGAATTTGAGAGTAAGAGTCGAGTCCAAGCCTCAAGCTTGAAGTCTGAGCAATAGAAAATGTGGACTTGCTATTTTCTGGGTTTGAAAGATTTTAGAAGGATCAGGCTTAGTAGAGTATTACTCCACACTGAACACGGATTTGACACAGTGTAGGTGCCTATACAGTCTACAGGCATGGAGAGAAGTCCAGGCAAGTATTTAAAATTTGATATTAGTGTAAAATTAACATGGGATTATGCAAAGATAAGAAAACCAAGAGGACCAAGGAGCCATCTCTGGGACAATGCAAGAGACTGTTAGAGAGAAGGAACTGATCACATGAATCAAATGCCAATCATTGATCAGTATGAAAAACAAGGAACATTCATGGTCCATTGAATACAGGCATCTGAATGAGTTTACTGACCTGGACAAGGAAGTGTCCACAGAGGTTGGAAACTCCTGCTCCCTGCCATCTCTTACTGGAAGTAATGAAAAGTAAGAATCAAAAGACAACTAATAAGAAACTCCCTTTGAGGTATTTTGTTGAGAATGGTAGAGGAGAAGCAGGCAATGGGGTCGGAAAGTGAAAAATGAGCTCAAGAAGGTCTGATGCTTGTTTATCTTAGAATGGTGAGTATCAAACAGAAAAGGAGAAAAATACAACCTGGGCATGATAAAAGAGAAGGCAAGCTGGACTGGCTGACGTCAACTAGAAGCATGGTTGTGACTCATCGTTTCGACTCAGCCTCTTTCTAAATCATTTGTCATCTCCATTACAAAACTAAGTAAAACAGACCAAATGCTCCATCCTTCAAAACCTATTGAAATCTCATTCTTATATGTGATGCCATTTGTCAGTGGAGCATTAAGGATAGATGATTAGGGAAGAGTTAAAGCTGAATAGAAGTGAGGTACTTGTAACAGGGACTCCAGAGATAGAGACCCGATTCCCTCTGCCATGTACAGACACAGAAAAACTAAGCCATACATGAACCAGGGAATAAATGCACATCAGGTACAAAGCATACAAGAACCAGAACTGTGGGCAATAAGTGTCAGTTGGTATCTAGAAGAGGATACACACCTATAATCTCAAAACTTAGGATGCTTACTTAGGAAGAGTGGAGAGTTTGAGACTAGCCTAAACTACATAGTGAGACCCAGTCTCTAACAACAATGATAGAATGGAAACAAATAAGTATCTATCATTTATAATTCATGCAGCTGGTGGTTATTTTGTTAAAGCAACACTCTCTAGCTCTCCTTCCTTCCTTCAATGGGTTGGTCTTTAGGACTTGCTTCACATTTGCTCTTCTTGCCTGATTCTCGAAATAGAAAAGTACTATGGCCCACCTAACCTAAAACCTCTTCAGAGATCTACACTTGCCTTTGCGATCACTGACACATCATAGTTATCTCAAACGCCACCAGCAATTCAGACATAACTTTTTCTGAAATGAAGCCATCTTTCCCTCCAAGTGTGCTTCTATGGTGGAGGCAGCAGAAATAGCACTGGGATGAGTATCAGCCAAATTTCTAGGTTTAGATTTCTATTCTTGGAAAGCTATTTTGTGGAAAATGGGAATCTATGATTTCTTTTATCCTTGTTACATGACTTTTTCACAGGATACATGAAGAAACATCTATTCAACCCAGATATGTCACCAACAGCAAATGGAATAAATAAACAAACAAAAAGATTGATTGGCGAACCAATGAGTTCATTGGGGCTACTTACAGGAGCTGTTTGTTACTCAAAGACTTAAGCAACATTAAAACAACAACAACAACAACAACAACAACAACAACAACAACAGAAAACTTATTTCAACATGGGTGATGGCTGATAGAGGTTGTGTCCCTGGAACAGCTTGTCCAACTTGTAGACAGTTCCACCCAAGAGAGTCTTTCCCAGTAATTGCCTTCTTATTATTTAACTTTATGGCAAGGAGGAGGTTTAGGTATATTGTAACTTTCTGAATTTTGTCAATTTTCTTAGCTTCCCAATTCTTCTGAGTAAGTGTACTGGCTGATTTTGTGTGTCAAGTTGACACAAGTTGGAAGTTATCATAGAAAGAACCCTCCCTTGAGAATTAGTGATCAAGGGTGAGAGGGTCCATTGTGGGTGGTGCCATCCCTGGGCTGGTAGTCCTGGGTTCTATAAGAAAGCAAGCTGACAGGGGAAACAAGCCAGTAAGGAACATCCCTCTATGGCCTCTGCATCAGCTCCTGCTTCCTGACCTGCTTGAGTTCCAGTCCTGACTTCCTTTAGTGATGAACAGCATTGTGGAAATGTAAGCTGAATAAACCCTTTCCTCCCCAACTTGCTTCTTGGTCATGATGTTTGTAGGGGAATAGAAACTCTGACTAAGACAGTAAGTGGGTCTCCCAACTTCCTTCAGAATGTTTCAATCAGGGAGAAATGACCACACCATAGTTATTTATTAAGGACTGAACTTTAGAAAGATCAGAAAAAGAGAGAGCTAGATATGAACACAAGAAGCCAATCAACAAGATGGGATGGGGGCTGTGATAGAATACTGTGAGGATAAACGAGGGATGGGGATGGAGCCAAGCAGAATCTCTTAAGTGAAGTAACTAGAGAGGATTCTCAGAGGTAATCTTGGTGCTTGCCTAAGAACAAGAAAGACTGTGCATCTCAGAGCATTGCCAGGAGAGGAGAGGGAACAAGGAGAGAGCCTTCCTTTTGATTAACAATGGGCACAGCAGAGGGGAGAGGAAGGGCTTACAGCTGGTTTGTTTATAAGGAGCCAGAGACACAATCTTATCCTGAAACTAAAAGCTGAGTCATAGAGGACATGTTAGGAAAAAAGACTAATATTTCAGATTTGTATTCCAACAGTAAACAAACAACAACAACCAAAAAATAACTGGTAGTCACAGGAGTGACAAATTAAGGCCAGACTAGGGATGGAGAGAATTCTAATAGGGTATTGCAAACATCAGGTCTAGAATCAGTGAAGCTGAACTAAAACATAAACCAGTGAGGAGGAAGAGAAATGAAAGAACTGAAGTTCAAACTGACGGTCCTAAGGGACATGGCTGAGGGAATTCGAAAGCAAGGTGTCTGGAGTCTGTGTCCCCCCAGGGCTCAACCTAGATCAGAGGTTCCCACAACTATTGAAAGGATGGAATGACATAGTGGATGTCTGGCACATGGAACAGGCTCAGTAAACATTCTATCCCCCACTCTGCTCATTACTGGCACCCTCACTGAGCAGTAACTGAAGCCAGAAATGTGGGAGTAATTCTAGATCCTTCCATCCTTTGTCCTCATGGTCTGTATCCCAGAGTTCAAGAGCTAAGTAAGAGAGGGATGACCAGGGAGGAAGCATTCTGCACAGAGTGTGTGGTTTGCCTCTGGCCTGAATTTATGGTTTTGAAAGAGCAGGCCAAGGGCACTGTGTTTCAAGATGCTCGGCAGCTTGTACCCTTCCAGGCTTGTGTGGGAATGAGTGAGGGATGAGACAAGCTATGCCTAAAACAGTGACTCCCCCTCTCCTCCTCTTTCTCTTCCTCCTCTTCCTCTTCCTTTTCTTTCTCCTCCTCTTCCTCCTCCTCCTCCTCTTCTTCTTCTCCTTCTCTTTCTCCTTCTTCCTTCTTCAGGTCTCAAAGAAACTCAGAACAAATGGCTACCTGAGATACCTATTTAATGTATCAAAGGATACTGGCAGCCAGGCTTCAGAGTCTTGGGGGAAGTACCCTAAACCTCTCCATCCCAACCCCCACCCCCAGCTTCCCTTCCCTTCTCCCAGCTTCTTTTCCTATAAAACTATCTTATTTTGGCTACAGTCTCTCAGTTCCCAGGTGCCCTCCCCGCCCTGGCCCAGTTCAGTCAGTTTGCAGGCCATGTTCAGTTTGGACCCTTCCACATGCCTCTGGCTATTTTCCCCTAATATCTACAAGAAACCTTCTCATCCATATCCAACCATCCATGGAGCAACCATGTCCTCATTTCTTCACTCAATTTACCTAGATCCTAAACAGAGTTGAGGACAGTTTGGGGTCTTTAATGGAGTGGAGGGTGCATATTGGTTTTGTTTTAATTTATGTGTGTGTGCTTGTCTACATTAAGGGTGCACAAGTACTCAGGTGTATGTGTGTGTGTAGGTCAGAAGTCTACGTGGGATGTGTTCCTTTAGGAACAATCTACCTTGGTTTTCTGAGACAGTCTCTCCCTGGGACCTGAGGCTTGTCAATTCTGGCAGATTGCCTGACTAACCAGCCCCAGGGATCAATATGTCTTTGCGTCCTCAGTTCTAGACTTATAGGTATACACCATCATGAGCTTCATATGTGGGTTCTGGGAGGCAAACTCAGGTCTTCATGTTTGTACTTTACCCACTGAACTATCTCCTTGTTCCAAATGTCTTATTTTTGGAGGTAATTAAGGCAAAGCCAGGAGAAGGCAAAAGAATTCGGACAGAATGCAGATTCACTGTTGACAAGGGTAAAGAGGTAAGAGAGCTTCAGGGCTGACTCAGACATGTACTGGATCCATTGTCATTGCTATGTTTCTGTGTTCCTTCAAATGGCAATGAGCAAACTGCACCAAAAGCAGAAATCTAACAGTATGTAAGTTACGGCTCAATACAGATCGTTGTTGGTAGACAGAGGACCAAACAAATAAAAATGCTGCATTTTTAATCCTTTCTGGTTAATGTATACTAGATGGACACTGTAATGGGTTTCACTGTAACAGTTTCATATACACATATGACTTACTTTGGTTACCCTCATCCTCCCTTCTTACCCACTCTTTTAATGCCCAGTTCCAGTGGTGTTCAACCTTCCTAATGCTATGACCCTTTAATACAATACAACTCCTCTTGTTGTGACCCCCCAGCCACAAAATTATTTTTGTTGCTACTTCATAACTGTAAGTTTGCTACTGTTAGGAATCATAATGTAAACACTTGTCTTTTCTGAGAGGCTCAAGTGACCCTTGTGAAAGGGTCATTTACTCCCAAAGGGATTGTGACCCACAAGTTGAGAATCACTGCCCTTGCCCTCTCCCCCACCCCCAACTCTTTCTTCTGCTTCATCATCTTCTTTTTACTTTTCTAATTTTACGTAGGTTTTTTTTTCCTTCCCTGGATTCCAAGCATGAAAGAAAACATCCCATGCTTGTCTTTCTGTGTCTTCTGTGTTTATTTTGCCAAGCATGTTGATTAAGGAGGACTGTGCTTTTAATAAAGGTGCTTCCACCAGTTCCTTTGCCTTGCATTTACAGGCCTCTTTTGCATTGTAGTCCTAGCCCATCCCCTCCAGCTCTCAAGAGGAAGACTGTTGTATTGACCTGAGGGGGAAGTGTACCCACGTGAGTTCAGGGGACACAGTGAGAAAGACGCCTGGTCATCAGAATGGGAACTCATGTCATCAGGCTGACATCTTCCTGGATCACCCTGTAAGGATTCCTCCAAGTGCTGGCTTTGACTACCATTTGCCTCAAGTCGATCTATTAGGCAGGTGCCAGAGAACTAAATGAGACTTCATTCTGCCACTCGGATCTGTCAGTGCTTCAAGAACTACCTGCGTGTCTTTGGAAGGGACAGTCTATGTTGTTTCTCAAAAATTCTCCCCAGTCATATGGAAGGAAACCATCTTGATTTCCTTCCTAATCCAACCCATCTCTCCTGCCAGACAGGGCAAAGTGTTTTATAAGCCTTCCTAGGAACTTAATTTCCTTCTAAGCGACTCAAAACTTCAAATGTCAAAAATCTGATTTTTCTTCTGTCATCCTGGGCACATTTCATTTCCACAGAGTGCGTGGAGGCCGGGTACTGAAGGATGGAGACGCCTGTTATCCATAGCGGCAGAATGCAGAGGTTGTGGGCATGGAGAGCAATCACTTTTTCTTGATGACCTGCCACTGTCCTGCTAGGGAGTACCTGGGTGATGGCTTGGCTCTCCAGCAGCACTCCCTAGTTGTGGTAAAGGAAGCAGCTGGGGTGGGTGTGTGGGTGTGTGGGTGTGGGTGTGTGGGAAGCCTTCTGAACACTGTGCTGAGGCTGGGTAGCAAAAAACAGCCTCCTCCCTGTGGAGGCTGGGGTGGGCAGTAGCAGTTAGGCTTTGCTAATAAGGTGATCCCTGAGTTCTTGCCTGCTCTGCCTCCAACTCCGTAATTGAACCCTTGATATGTTGCCTTCAGCACCACATTTCCCTGGCACAGCCCTTCTGGGGTTTCTGAGTCCTTCCTCTCCCCACCCCCAGCATCAACAAAACACAAGACACAGCCTATTAATTGCTTCCTTCCTACCAATGAGGTAGCTCGCCCTCTGCACTCTGAGGCCCTGCTTCCGCCTCCAGGACTGATGAAAGGGTCCTAATTCTTTTGAAGTTCAGAAACAGCTAACTTTTTACTGCTGACCCCAATTAGGTCAGTTCATCTATGTGTGGAAACTAAGGAGCAGGTAGGTTGCCCCTAGTGAGAGACCAGCTGCCTGAGTCCAGACTCCTCCCTCTGTAACCCTCAACCACACTAGACTCTAGATTCGGCCTTCAACTACGTCCCTAGCTCGCTTGCCCACCCACTCATCCACCCTGTTCTGTTTGGAGTTATGAAGGACCAAGGGCAAGGGGCAGCAAAGGGGGCTTCACAGTCTGAAAGACTTGAGAAACTTCTCTTGGAAGTTCTGTTGTCTACTTAGCCAGGTCGACTTACCAAAGCAAGCAAACAAGCAAAGAAAGATATACAGGCGGGCAGGCAGCTGATGGCTTCGCGCTCTGCACAAGCCCTTCGTCTGTATTCTCTGAAGTCGGTGGGAATACAACATGAATTTTGTGCCAAGGACCCTTTTTTACTCTAACAGTCAAATGTCCACAATGCAGAACATTTGGAGACACAAAAGGGTTAACGTGAAAGGGAGTCTGACATAAACTCTCACTGCCCAGGATCAGCCTCCTTTAATGTTTTCAGGCTTTCCTCTAGAGCTTTTTCTGTATAAATTTGTATGTGTTTCTAGGTGGAATGTCTGTGATAGAGAAAGAAATATACTCAGATACTCATGAGATATTTTAATGGACATCATATTTCTCTGCAATTACTTTTTAAAAACCTCCTCTCTTTAAAATGTATTTACTCTTCCCAGCAGTTATTTTTGCCCAAAATAATGCATCTAACCCAAGCACTCTCATGCATGCTTGTCATACACTGTCATTTTGTGGCCTCTGTTGTCTGCTCCTGTCCTTATGTCCCCTTCCTCTTGTCCAGTCCTCTTCCCAAATAGTGCCTGCCCATCCTCACTTTCAGGACAAAGGAAAAAAACATTCTTAATGGCAGAAAACTATTCAGTCAATAGCCAATTTCCTAATGATGAGATGTCTGGGATTTCCTACTTGTTTTTTCAATAAGAAATATTATCTCTCGTTATACCTTCAAGATCATTTAACAGAACTGGAAGTATTGGGTTAAAAATTTAAGCTATTATAGTTTGATATGTGATTGGTTAGCTACATAAAGTGTTAAGTTTATACTAGAAATCCTTTTTAGTTTTTTAAATGGAGAAAGCCCTGCTGATCACTTATCACATTGATTTGAATGAATAAATCTTCTAAAACGTTAAAAGCAAACAGCTGGAGAACGTATCCACTTTTGTGTGGTAGTAGGTATTTGAAGGCTTCCTAAACCTCCAGAGAATTTGACATGATTGAAAGTGAGGTCTTTAGAAATAGAAGAAAGAATTCTCCCTAAAATAAAGAATTTCACATGAGAGAAAATTAAAAGCCAGAGGAAGCGGAATGTGAAGCCAACGCTGAATATGAAGAGAGTCTTCAGTCCTTGACTGAAGTCCTTCTAAAAGCTTTTAAAGATGCCAGGGTCCTGAGGTTTTTTTGTGTCCTCAGCTGCATTTAACAAACCAGGTTATATGTGGGTGATGGAGAACCCTGTGCTTTGATGAGGCGCTGTACTTAACCTTCAATGGTTAGGGAGCCGATTGATTATCTGCTCCCTCGTCTGTGGAGCCTCTTCTTTTCTTTCCTCTTCCTAATAGTTAACCAAATTTATGCTCATTTAAGATCTCCTTAGGATCTAGAGAGAAACGTGGGCAGAAGCCATGAAGGGCTATAAACCCAATACTAAATGAAGTATATTATCTGTTTGGCATGGGTCATAGTGATTAAGTGGTACCTACTGCTCTGAAGGCACACAGCTGGGTGCCGTGGAGACAAATTAGCTTAAGCAACTGCCAACCTGGCCGAGGATGCTTTGAGACAATGGGATCAGCAGCAGACATTCGAAATGGAATACAACACAGCTCACATTTAGAAAATGTATTCTACAGATTTCAAGTGGACTTCGAATCTGAGTGCTAGACCTCTTATGAATGATCAACCATGGTTCACAGACCAGACAAGGACATACTGTCAGAGGGATTAAATGTCCCACTCGGTATCACAAGTTGTTCTCAGAGTAATGCTTATGAATACCTCCCAGTGCCTCCCGGTGATAAAATTGTTCTGAGTACTATCATGTGCTAAGCCCTCTGCTAGATAGTAGAGGATGTAAAAGAACAGACTTTTCCATTAGGGAACTCGTGACATATGGAGGAGGCAGATAAAAACTGAACCTGGGGCTGGTGAGATGGCTCAGCGGCTAAGAGCAGGTGTTTTCTTGCACAGGACCTGAGCTGGGTTTCCAGCATCCATGTGGAGCGGCTCACACTGCCTGTAACCCCAGTGCCAGAGATTCAATGCCTCCGGCCTCTGCCATCACCTATGGTCATGTGTAAAAATCTACCCACAGACCATAGGCATGATTAAAAACAAATCAGATCTTCCTTAAAAAAATAAAAATTGAAGCTGTAAGACCGAATGATGGAAGCTGTTTCTGAGATTCATGGTAGAGTGGGAATTCAAATGTAGTCAGGCTGATGAGGAACTAGCTATGTATGCAGTAACTGGGAAGGGCACCAGATCTTCGTATTGTCACCCAGGTCCTCCTTTAAATGCCATAAGTCAGGGCAGTCCTCTGAACATTTGACATGAGAGTTGAGAGCTCAGGCTTTGGATCTAATAAGTGTTTGTTTAAAAACCTAGCTCTGTACCTTCACTAACTCTTGAGAGACTGGATTCTAAATGAGAAATCTTGAACAAGTGACTAAGCTCTTTAAGCCCTAGTGTCTCCCACTGGACAGCAATAAAAGTAGTGTTTCCCTTAGACTCCCCCGGTTCAAATTCTGTCTCTGGTACTTACTAGATGATCACCGAGTCTCCTTTTTGGTTACTCCATCCCCATACGAGAAAGGTTTTCATGAAGGGAACTGGCTTCATGAAGTTTGAAAGTTTAGAATTTTGTCTGCCATTGAATGTAAGTGCACAAAGGCTGGGGGTTGGGATATGGCTAAGTGGATATAACAACTATCAGATAAGCATGAGCACCTGAGTTCAGATCCCCAGCACATGTGTAAAAGTCTAGCAGAGTACCATACATCTATAACTCTGGTGCTGAAGAAAGGGAGACAGGGATCTCTGGAGCTTATTGGCCAGCTAGTCTTGGCAGTCAAGGTTCATGAGATATTATTTTGTTTCCAAAAAAATATGTTGAGTGCTATCAAGGAAGACATCTAGCCTTGTCATGCAGACAAACACACGTGTATGCATATTCATAAGTACATATAGTCATGTGCACAAGACACCCACCCAACACACACACTCATACATACTCATACCCCCACTTAAAGCTAGGTGTGGTGGTACACACTGTAATCCCAGGGACTTGGAACACTGAGACAGAAAGCACATGAGCTGGAGATCAGCTGGGCTATAACAGGTCTCACAATACAGAAACAAACAACAAGAATGTACATGTTCGATAAATACTGACTGTTACAACTTTATTTTTAAAAATATTGGTTCTTATAAACAGTGGCTAACTTGTCGAAAACAACAGGTATACCGTCCAGCTCAAGTATCATTTAACTCTGTTCTTTTGAGCATAAAGTTGAGAGTTACTATGGAAATTGTTCGCTTGTTTTCTGGATTACTTCTCGAGGATGCGAAGGATACCAAAATATCCAATAATAAAGGTGATGGTAACTATTAATGGAATTTACTCTGGTTGTCAAGTTTTTTAAATGACTCCAAAATCCTAAGTTACAAACTTCAAGAAGAGACTTCATAAATGTATGCATGTGACCTTTCTACCTTTCAGAATTCTATATGACAGCATTTCAATGGACACTAAGATCTAAAATGTTGAACCAGTATGGGAATGATATGTTGGTAGCTTGATAAAATA
>JADRCD010237282.1:0-19322 GCA_019843815.1 Montemys delectorum | reverse complement strand
AGGGATGGGATTAAAGGTGTGCACCACCACTGCCCAGCAAGGCATTTCTATTAAATTTCCAGAATATTGCCACTTGGTAGAGCAAAGGCTTGAAGCACTCCATCAGAAGCCACAAATTCCATGTTAGAAATGACATCTGAGCAGTTTTCCAGAGCTAAGAGTAGTCTCTGCCAGTGAGTGACTTCCAAGTCCAGGACCGCCCCCCCCACCCCATACCAGAATACAGTAGGCATGAGGCAGCAGGTGTATATGTGCCCTGCAGGTATGGGACTTCACCCATCCCATGGTGACAAGCCCTGACAAAAGGCTAATAGAGAAGGAATATAGTCACACTTGAGGGCTGGGACTGCAGCTTAGCTGGTGTAGTGCTTGTCTAGCATGTATAAAACATGCTGTAGCCCAGGCTAGCCTTGAACTTGTGACCCCCCTGCCTCAACCTCCTGGGTAGCTGGGACCGCAGGTCTGTGCTGCTAGGCTCAAGTGAGATCTTTGGGCTTTCTGTTTCAGCTTCTACATGCGAGTGTCTACAAGAGAGACTCTTGCGTTGAAGGAGCCCCAAGAGATTTCCTATATTGAAGGGATCCCCTATCACCTTAACATTCTTTTTTGTAAACTCAAGAGCAGAATATATACACATCTGATGCCATTTACATGAATACTATATAAGAAGCTTGCCCAAGTACCTATATACAGGTTTGCCAAAAGCGAATGAAGCTACTCTTTATGCTTAGATCTGCATATTCCAAGCAGAGAATACACAATCAATCTGTAATTCTGCAAGCGAAATCCAAAACTGTCCCATGGCAGGCGGACTGGTTATATGGGTTTCATGACTGACTCTGTGTTGTTGAGTTCATTTTGTTTTGTTATGCGGGACTGAACCTAGGGCCTCACGTGAGCGAGGTGAGCATTCTACCACCGAGCCATATCCCAAACCCCATATTTTCTCTTTGCTTTCTTTCCTTTTTTTTTTTTTTTTTTTTTTTTTTTAAAGCAGATTTGCTGGTTTCTGCAGATTTGACCCACAGAGTTCAGACATCCCGTTATAGGCTACGGACCACAATGTGCACACGGATCCCCTTCTACCCTACTTGAATAGCCACAAGGGAGTGCTACGGGTACATTGGCAAGCTTCTTATACAGTGTTCAAGTAGATGGTATCAGATATGTATACACTTTGCTCTTGAGTTCCCAAGGGAGGTATGTCCGTCAAGAATACTGTGGACTAAGGTGAACCTGCATGTACACAGTGAGATGTGTTCTTTTACAGAGAAGTGTGTACTCACAGGATTAATGTCCACAAATGACTCATGGTCTTCCTTGTTTGGACGCATGCCTTTTATGGCAGAAACGAACTTCTCGTCGGCTTGGTAAAAGTGTGGGAAAGACATGATAATGGGCGCACCTGCGGTGATTGACACAGAAGCGAATGGTGCTGGTTTAAGTCCAAGAAGAATATATAGGCCACAACAGAAAAAGAAAAGCCATGCCCAAGTAAGCATGGCCCAGCTCACTACCTCTCTAAGTCTAGTTCAGCTTTTACACCACGTTTCCCATCACCAGCGTCGCAGCCACATCTATACTTACATAGCTACTGATCCTACAAAGCAGACTTTTTAACCTATGTATCTATGTTAAATAATATCCCAGGACACTATAAGACTAAAAACCTTATCCTCATTTTGCATTTGAAGAAGCTGAGGTTCCCAAACACCATGAGAATTTCCCAGGGACTCAGCTCTCAGGCTTCGGAGACAACGTCCCACCTTAGCAAGGTCTCACTTCGGAGTACTACTTGAATGACAGTTCTATCTCTCATGGAATGGCATTATTACTGTTGTTGCTTTGTTTCGGGTTTTGCTATTTGTTTGAGACATGGAGGTCTTATTCTGCAGCTCAGGCTGGCCTGGAAGATACTCATTGCATAGACCAGGCTGGCCCAGAACTCCTAGAATTCCTCCTGTTTCTGCTTTTCAAGGACTAGGATTGCAGGCTTATACTCTCGTGCCTTGTGTGTATAATTAGTATCTTAAAAACCTGATGGAAGGCTTGTGGGCTGCTGTGAAATGGACAGAGGGATGTACTGCGGCCGCAGGCTTATCCCAAAGACGATTTTAATGCCAGTCAGACAGGAGAACTGAGAAACTGCACCACTTTGGTTTTGAGTCATTCAGGAGAGAGGATCGCCATGCAGCTCTCCAAAGGAACCTTAAAGAGGGCGAAGGGTGGTAATCCAAGGCAAAAGGATCACTGTGAGTTTAAGGATATCCTGGGCTACATAGTGAATGAGTTTGAAGCCAGCCTCAAAGTACATAGTGAAAACATCTCAAAACCACCACCACCACGCCACACACTTTAAAGGGAAATTTTACTCTAAGTAGGGATCTAGCACAAATATTAGAAATCCTAGGGTCAGCCTGGTCTACATAGTGAGTTACAAGATAGCCAGAGCTACATAGTAAGACCATGTCTCAAAAGGAACAAAACAAAAGTGGTATTAGCAAGGAAATACTTAGTGAAGTTTCATAAAAACACATCCCTTCTCTTTGCTGTTTCCATGGTGATAAGACGGTGTACTAAACTACACACATCATCCCAGGACCCGGGAGGCTAAGACTCCAGGGATGGAAAGTTTGATGCCAGCCTAGGCTACTCAACAAGACCCTTCCTCAAAGCAAATGAGACCAAGAGCAAAAGCAGAAGTGAAAGAGGGCACTGCACCCCGTCAGGCAAGGTCACTGCTGGCAATTCTGCTGTGACACCTGATTGTTGAAACTCACCTTCAGGATGAAAGAGACACCTTTTGTCAGCTGCAGCGTTGATGGCTCTCTTTCATTCGTGGAAAGGAACAGAGAGCAGAGGCACCAGGGAACTGAGAGGGAGAGCAAGGTGCTCAGAGGGTAAGCACCCAGGCCTGAAGACCTGGGGGTAGCTCTCAAGAGCCCACATAAAGGTGGGAGGAAAGACCTGAAGCCATTGAGGGTCCTCTCATTGCCACACACGGGCCATGGCGCCATGCTCACCCGTTATACACCAAATTTGTATTTGAACAACAAATTCAAATACGAAACAAAATCAATCAAACAAACAAACAAACAAACAAACAAACGGCTGGAGAGATGGCTGAGTGGTTAAGAACACTAACTGCTCTTCCAGAAATCTTGAGTTCAATTCCCAGTAACCACATGGTGGCTCATAACCATCTGTAACGGGATCCAATGCACTCTTCCGGTGTGCCTGGTACACATTAGTGTGTACTCATATATATTAAATAAAGAAATAATTAAAAACACACACACATACACCGGGAAACTCGTGGTAAGAGTTTAAGATTAAATCTGATTCAAAATCACAATCAAAAATCTGATTCAAAATCATTGAGAATCTCAGCCAAGAAGGCATGCGCTACCAAAACTAGAAAATTATTTTAATTGCTTGCTATATATGTAATAAACAGCAGCAGCCGCATTTGACAAGGGGATAGCTATGTAGCCCAGGCTGGCCTTGAACCTTCCATCTTCCTGCTGCTGCCATCTGGGCACTGGGATTGCAGGCATATGCCAACGCCGTATTCCTGAAAGGCGGAATTGCGCTATACAATATGTTGGTGACACATCTGGTTTCAAGCCTCAGACCTGTCGGCATTCTAGACACCTGTAACCATAACCTCTCTAGAAGTTCTTACCATTCTTACAGACGCTGATGTTCAACACTCCTGAGTCCATGCAGTTTCCCTCGGGCATACAGAAGCCAGCATTTTCAGAGGTATTGGCTAGTATTTCTGCAGGCACCTTATACCGAAAAGCAGGCAGGCCTTCTACCTTCTCAAAGCCACTGAAAGTGATATGCACTGATCTGAGAGGAGGGAGGGATACAAAGTCAGTGTAGGAATGTGGCTTAGCCGGAAGCGTGCTTGCCCAGCACCTGTGAAGGCCTGGGTTTAGATCCCAGCCCTGTATGAGCAGGGTGCGGCAGCTCACATCTGTAATTGTAGCACTAGGGAGGTATAGGTAAGAGAATGAGAAGTTCAAGGTCATCCTCAGCTGCATCAGGTAGCCCGAGACACCTGAGGTCCCTGTCTCATATATATATTCATATTCATATATGTATATACACATATATATGTGTATGTGTGTATATGTATATATATATATATGTATACATATAAAATAGAGGGAGGGAGGAATGAAGGAGAGGAGGGGAAGGAAAGGGGACAGGAAGGGACGAGGGGAGGAAGGAAAGCAGAGAAAAGAGAGAGAAAGAGGGAAGGGTAAGCGAGGTAGACTGGTTAAATAACTTGCCCAGGGCCATACAGCAGCTACAAGAAGAGTTAAGATCCAAATCAAGGGCTGGTGAGATGGCTCAGCGGTTAAGAGCACTGACTGCTCTTCCGAAGGTCCTGAGTTCAAATCCCAGCAACTACATGGTGGCTCACAACCATCCGTAATGAGATCTGACAACCTCTTCTGGTGTGTCTAAAGACAGCTACAGTGTACTTTGGGCTGGAGCGAGCAGAGGTCCTAAAAGTCAATTCCCAACAACCAGATGAAGGCTCACAACTATCTATACAGCTATAGTGTGTACTTATATACCTAAAATAAATAAATAAATCTTTAAAAAAAAAAAAAAGATCCAAATCAACAGAGCTACCTTCTGGCGTCTGTGCCATGAGCCATTACGCAGCATCATCTCAGTGTGCCTCCAGCACCTGTACCAGGATGTGTAAATGCCCGTGCACTGTGAGTGCCTCTGCTTATGTTCCTCACCCTGTCTCGCAGTCCAAGAGCTAGGTTCAAAGTTGGTACCTGCAGAAGTCAGACGGGAAGAGGTACAGGACCTCATCCTTGTTTATCAATGGATGAAAAGAATCTCCGTCTGTCCCGTTAATCATATTGCACGTGTCTGTGGTCCACCAGTCCAGTGACCTGTAGTACAGGAAAGACAGAGATCCAGATAGACTTTAGGATCTCTAACTGGTCAGTAGGATCTCTAATGTAGTCAGTCAGGAGCTGGCTATGGCAATGCGTCACCCATACGTAGGCACAGAAGAGGTAGGAGCTACAACAGAGAAAGAACAAGTAGGCTCCAAACCAAAATCCCTTTTGATAACAGCCACAAATTCCTGTCTCTTTCCTCCAGAAGAGTGAGCCCTGCACAGGTGTTTAGAAATAGTGGTTTCAGGGCCAGCAGGACGGCACAAGAGCTAGGCAAAACTCACAGCCAGAGTTCAGTCTCTGGAATCTATGCAAAGGTGCAGGAGAACAACCCAAGGCCACAGCGCTGTCCTTTGACCTCTACACGAACGGTGCGAGCACACTTGCCTCGATATCCTACATCATATGCAAATGCAGCAGCAGCAACATCAGAGATAGAGATACTGATTCACTCAAAGCAGTGATCCCTCCAGCTCTTTGTATTGGAATCCTGCCTGTCAGGTGGTCAGGTCATGAAGGGGTGCTCTGACCTTAGACTGACCTTAAAGGAGACCCTAGGGACAGGCCTAGCCCTTCTATTACGTGTGTGAAGTGAAAGCAAGAAGGCACCACACCCCTCCCAGTGTCAGAGCTGCTGGGGTCTTGGACTGCTCAGCACGCAGAACTGTGAAGAATGCATTTCTGCCTTCTATAAGTCATGCAACCCGTGATAACTTGTTAAAACACGTGGAACTGACGAAAACAGGGCAAATGCCAAAGGAAGGAGAGGGTAAAGAATAAACAGAAATTCTCCTAGTTTCAGGTACGGATGGTACCCTAGGTACCTGCACTGAGGGTGTTTACCAAGTGAAAACAGGAAACCAGGGCTGATAAAACACGAAAGGACAGTCCACACCACATTCAAAACACAAATGAGCATCTGCCTAGACAAAACGCCGGTAAGTGTTCAGTGGTAAGCGCTCTTCTGCATGCTGGAGCCCAGGAGGAAGAACCGGACTTCAGTTCCTTAAGTGAGGCTAGAGAATGCTCCACTCGGGCTTGAATCAGGGTTCAAGGAGCAGAGATTCCCTGCTCATCCAAAGAGGCCATAGAAAGCAGCTTCTACCTGCGGTGTGCATCTTGGTGTTGTCCAAAGCTGGTGACTCAGAAATAGCTTCCCAGAGGAACCTGAGCCAAGCTGTGTGTGGATTCCCCTTGATGGCACAGTGGGAAGCCCAGTTTGGGCTCAGGTTCTGAACTATGTGGAGGCTGAATGGTACATTGAGAGGGATGAGGGGAGAGACAGACAGGCAGATAGGCAGATAGATGGACAGACCGACCGACCGACCACACACACACACACACACACACACACACACACACACACATGGTGGCTCACAACCATCTGTAATAGCATTCAATGCCCTCTTCTGGTATGTATCTGAAGACAGCAACAGTGTACTCAGATACATAAAATAAATTTTAAAAAAACTGAAAATGAAGAAAATCTCACCCTTGAAAAAAATGTTTGGGAAAAAAAAAAATCAACAGGAATAAAATTCCAGACTTCATAGCTGAAGAGAAAGCTCATGAATTAGAAGATAGTTGTAGGGAATTTGCATAAATACAAGGTCAGAAAGTGAAAATTAATCAAGACACAAGCTAGACAGAAAGGCTCCAATAAATGTTTAGAGGAACTCAGGGAGTTAGGAGGCAGGGAGATGAGACAGAGGCAGACAAGCATATAGATGAGCTTAGCAACCTGGACTGGGTGTGACCACACCCAGTGCTTCTCCATACAGTGCACCAAGCGACCTGTGGGCAGCCAAGACCCCTCCTTGCATCAGGCAGCACTCTCTCACACCTATGAGTTGGGCATGCATATCATTATAACCAGATTCATTCTGGATGGGACATGAGAGGAAAAGAAGTCATACAGCAACCTGTCCATCAAGATTAAAACACACACACACACACACACACACACACACACACACACACACACACTATGATCCTTAGCAATCACACTTCTCTTGAACACCGAAAGAGAAAGTCCCAGACAATCATCTGAACTTTTGAGGGCCCTCATGCAGATGGCCTGCTGGGTTTCTCAAGAACATCAATTCATTCTGCTGATCTGCACTACTATTTTGCTTTGAAGAGAGTGTCTGTGACATTTTGCAAATCTCTGTGTGTTTATTTCAAAGCTTTGAAGAAGATACCAAGAACCTGGAATCACTCAGCCTAAACCCCAACCACCTGTAGCCAGACTCAGGTAAATGCCAGTAAAGTAAGTAGGTAGTGCTGAAAGTTTCCCCATGCCTCAGACTGGAAGCCTTAGATTAGAAGCGTGCCAACCAGAAGCATGACCTAAATCCAGCAGCAGATCAAAGGAAAGGCAAATGCTAAAGGTCAAAGGACAGCCGCCTGTGCTGGCTCACAACTGCAATTCCAGTCTCTGGGACCAGGCAGAGAGAGCCAGAGCTCCAGGCCAGACTGGGATCCAAAGTGAGAGCTTGACTCGTCCCAAAAATAAACTGAAGGGGCTGTGGATATACCTCAGAGGTAGAGAGAGGCGTTAGCACACACAAGGACTGAGTTTAAAGACCAGTGCTATAGAGAGAGTGGGGGGGGGGGGAAATCCATGGTAGCAATTTCTATGGTAACCCCAGCACTCAGGAGGCAGAGGGAGGTGGGTCTCTATGATAGGTACAGCGAGTTCCAGGACAGCCTGGGCTACATAGTGAGACCTTGTCTCAAAAAATAAATCAAGGTGCAAGGATGTGAATGTGAAGAAACAGGTAAAATTATTGTCCTATCTGGAAGGAAAAAGCATGAACCATAAAAGTCTGAGCCTAGAAAAGAATCTAAAAATAAGTTCAAACATGTTAAATAATATATCACACATTTACTCATAATATAATTATGAATATAAAAGACTAAGCAATCTTATTATTATTATTAAAAGGCTAGAAGTGTTTATGTATAAAACAAAAATTAGGTAATAAAAGTTTTTTATTTGAAATATTATAATACTGAATGCAAACGAATTTCATCTTTAGGAAGAATAACATGAACAAGCCACACCCATGAAGTGAAAAGAGAGGTGGGCCCTCCCTCCCTCCCACCAAATACTGGTTTGAGAGTGTTTGAACTGCGGCAGCCACACATCAATTCTATAACTACCAAGGAAAAGCAGTGAGGCTACTTCAGGGCTTCTAATTCATGCCTGGCCATGATAAGCATACAAATCTTTAATACTTAGTCTCAAGGTTTTTTTTTTTTTACCCTTACCTTGATTGGTAAAGTAGTAATTTTAAGAACACTAACTTTTTTTATACAAAAGACAAATGCCAACTTATTTGCCATCGCTGGGATCAAATCCCGAGTCTTGTGTATGGAAGGCAGGTGCTCTGGCAATAAGCAACAGCCCCAGTATTAAATTAGGAGGGTAAAAAAAAAAAGCATATTTTGTTTTAAATGAAAATTTGAAACACCTTATGCTAGAAACTCTTACTGGACTTACGTTTTTCCATTCCACTCCACAATTTTTGTAAAGTTAAGGTAATTGTCCTCTCCAGTCAGAAAAACATACTCCCCGTCATTAGTTCCATTTCTCTGGAAAGAAGTGAGCATCACGATTTTAAAAATGATCAAATATAACCATTACAATACCAAAATGCATCTGAAATGGTGGGATACTTTAAATTAACCTTCACGAGGACATTCTAGGGACCATGCACTCAAGATGCTCGCCCACAATGAAACAATGTTGGTGTGGACCCATTCTCTCACAGAAGTAATATTTAAAACTTGTTTATAATTGTGCCTGAACAACCTCTAAGTTTTGTAAACCCTTAAGGCTTGCCTTCTGCCAGACAGGAAGTAAAATGCTATGATGGCATGCACTGAGCGCAAGACCTTGGACAGGCTGGCACAGGCCGGATATGAACATACTGGCTCACCCTTCCTCAGTGCTTCACTCCTGAGGTTAGTTTTACCTGTCACCAACTATTCATTTTATAAGTTTCTCTCCCTCCCCTTTCCAAAGCCACTGTCTTTTTTTTTTTTTTTCACAGACTTTGCAAATATTTAGAACTCCAGGCAATTTAGGTCTTCACCTGAAAGAAAGCTAGACTTAAGATGCACTCTGGCTCGTGTGCCCTCTTCCCCTGTGTGCTGGAGGCAGGTTCTAGGAAGAAAACTTACCTCATAGAACAGGCCAAAATTAGGGGAGATGTCAGGTTTGAAAATGTGGACGAGGGACAAGATCTCATCTTTGTAGCCCCAGAGCAGTTCGTGTACAGTGTGAGTCACGAATAGCCTCTGCTGATAGGCTTTCAGCATGGCCTCGATGATCTCCCGGAGGAGGGGCAGCTGGGCCAGGTCCACAACAGTCTGTAGAGCAGAGGCAGGTTAGCCAGTGTCCCCCCAAAAAACTCCCGCTTGGCTCTCTCTCTCTGTCCCTTTACAGAACAGGCCGAAGACAGGGATGTAAATGTTTGAGACTAAACAGAAAATCCAACCAGACCTTCCTGTCTTTGTGTGGAGTAAGTGTTCAGCTACTGCTCTTTCTCATATTACTCTGAGTGTGTGTGTGTGTGTGTGTGTGTGTGTGTGTGTGTGTGTCTGTCTGTCTGTTTGTCTGTCTGTTTGTCTGTCTCTCTGTCTGTCTAGACTTTGTGGCCTTTCATATAATAGACAAATACTTTACCACTGATCTCTATCCTAAACTCTGGGCCCCTTTTTGTAAAATTTGAGACAGGGTCTCACTAAGTTGCCCATGCTAATCTTGAACTCACTCTGGAGCCCAATCTGGACTTTTTGATCTTCCAGTTTTTGCCACAGAAATAGGCTTGGACCTCCAGGGCAGGCTCATATTACATCTTATTGTAGACGTGAATTTAAACTCCCCTTTAGGAGGCTCTGGATGATGCCAACGTTGCAGAGATCTTTTTTTTAATATTTGTTTATTTTTTTATGAATATGAGTACACTATAGCTGTCTTCAGATATACTAGAAGAGGGCATCAGATCCCATTACGGATGGTTGTGAGCCAGGAAGAGCAGTCAATTGTATTAACCACTGTGCCATCTCTCCAGCCCAGCAGAGATCTTATAAACGCATAGGGACCTTTGGCCACAAGGTGGCTCCATCTCCCCTTGAGCAAAGTGTCCGTTGACCCTTTAGCAGCAAGGGGAGGCAAGATTCAGATTCATGGCCAGACTTTTTAAGGTCAGTGTTAGGCCACAGTCACTTTAGAGTGAAAGCTTCAGAGGAGGTTGGTGCGGGTGATAAAGTTCCCTGGAGGGCTAGGGATTCAGCTCAGTGGGTAAAGCATGCTAACTAATGCAGGAAGCTCTGAATTTGATCCCTAGCACCACATTAAACATCAAACAAAGGTGGTAGGCTAGCCTGGGCTACAAGAGATCCAGTTTCAAGAAAGAATGCTCATGGATCTCAGTATGGATTAGGTACAACACAAGTGTTATAAGGTGAAATTGTCATTATAATTTGAGACCAAGAAAAACACAGTAGATTCTAATCAAAGGTCTGAAAGAGGAGGGAAGTGTCAATCATGAGTCTTAAAGTTTTTTAACTTAAAATAAAAATCTAAGAAGTAACATGCAAATTCTAGTACGTATCTAAGACAAAATGAAGGAACAAATATGTTTGAAATTCCCAGGTACCAAGAAAAGTCATTCCTTATTTGCATAAATGTTAATCCTGAACACAAAGAAAAAAGTCTCAGAGACTTAGTCTTTGAATGACTTTTGAAATGACCTTATTTTACAGACCTCAGAAAAAAAGCCTCTATCTATATATTTAGTAAAAGTACATACCTATATTTTGTGTTTGTTTTCTGATGGTGCTGGAATTAAATTTCAGAGACTCATGCTAAGCAAGATGAATTCCTCCTCCCCATAATATCTATATTTTATCATAAAATAGCTCTTAAATTATTTAGCTATTATTTTATGATAATAAAATAATAAATATAAAATCATAAAATAATAGCTCTTAAACCTATCAGGCTTGCCATTTTCCTTTCCTTCCACAAACCCTTGATAATGATACTTACCAACAGAGGAATATTTATTGTTCTAATCAAGTCAATGTTAGGGTCTCCAACAGATTGGTTTCGTTCAAAAACATATGCCTTATTGGTAACAGCAGATATAGTTGTTCCATTTTCTCCAAACTGAATGTTTGCCTTGTTCCGGAGCTCCCTAAACAAACAAACTAAATTATTTGAAAATAGATACCAGTTTAATAAACAAGGCCATTCCCTCCACTCAGTACTAAAGTTACATTTTTTCAATATAACATTCTTAATAGTGATTATTTACATAGGCTACTTGTTAGCATTCTGTATAAACTCCACCCCCACAGATACCTGGCAGCAGCCAGGTATGCTCCTCCCCATGGTTACCTGGCAACATCCAGGTAGGCCTGGCCCTATAAAAGGGGCTGCTTGCCCCCTCCTCTCTCTCTTACTCCTGCTTCTCTCCCTTGCCTCTTGTCCCCTTGCTTCCCCTCTCTCCCCAATCCCTTCTCCCCTCTCTCTATGTGGTCCTGACCAGCCCCACTTCTCTACTCTCTCCTTCTCTCTGCCTTTCTCTGCCTCTGCTACCCTCTTAACTCCCTTCCCCATGTCCTGAATAAACTCTATTCTATACTATACCGGCTGTGTCTGGTCCCTCAGGGGGAAGGGATGCCCATGGGCCTGCCGAGGCACTCTCTTCCCCCACCCCTCGACAGAACATATTCTTATAGCTCTTTCTCCTTTTATGATACTACTACTGATACTTAGCCACAAAAAAACTACAGCTTAGAGCCATGGTGCTGAAAGGGGGTGAGACCTAGGCAAACATCAAAATCTACAGTTTCTGCTTTGTCTTCTTCCAGGATCAGGAAGACACAATAGTCAAACAGACAAACAGACAAATGAGCTGTCTCCTCAATTACAGCTTGGTCCTTGAAAGGTTTTCAGTTTAGTTCACAGGTTTGATTTGGTTTCAATTTGTATACTGGTGCCTCTGATTTCAACTGTAATTCAGTTATGAATTTATTTTAAAAACCACAGCTAGATATATTAGCGCGTGTCTGTAATCCTAGCACTGGAGAGGTTGAGGCAGGGGAATCACTGACAAGTTTGAGCGCAGCCTGGTCTACCATAGTAGCAAGACTGACTCCAAAAGTTTAAAAAAAAGTTGAGGCCCAACACTCAATTAGGGGGTTAGGGGGGGAGAGAGAGAGAGAGAGAGAGAGAGAGAGAGAGAGAGAGAGAGGTGCAGAGATGAAGAAATGAATTAGGGCCAACACAGTAAGTTGGAGCTCACACCTGTTTCTGTACATAGTTCAGCTTAGTTCAAATCAGTTCCCCAAAATGAGAAATCTCTTAGAAAGAGCTTGGTGGATAGTACAATAGGTAACAATTGTTGACCCTGACAATTATTTCTAAGTAGCTAGTTGAGAAGGTTTTTTTTTTTCAATGCTTCTGACACAAAGAAATGACAAGTACCTGAGGTTGAAGGGCATTTATTGTCGTTCACTCAGAACTAATCAATCATGAAACATCTGCAACCTATAAATCACTGTGTCAATTAAGAAACATGTCTCTCGAAGTGCTTGGGCTGGGTGGGTGTGACTGCTCGTGCCTGGGATCCCAGTGCTTTCGAGACTGAGAGAAGGAGAAAGCTGGGAGCTGGTGGTGAGTTCCAGGCTTCAGTGGGAGACTTTCTGTCTAAAAGAGAAAGTAGGCGCGAGGGGCTTGGTAGGTAGGCCTAGAAGGACTCATTGAAGGTGTGAAATGGCAGGGGGTATCAAAACCCTCAGTAACAAAAAAAAAAAAGTATTTTAAAGAATTTTTTTTTTTCCTAAATTTGGTGGAGCTTTTTGTTTGTTTTGTTTGAGATGGGATTTGACTCTGCAGCCCACTCTGGCTCCCAACTGGGGGCAATGATCCTGACTCTGCCTCCCAAGTGCTAAGATTTCAGGCATGGACCATTATATCTAGCTAGAAAACCTTTCATTAGATATGTAGTTAACAAAATGTTCTCTAAGAGTCTGTAGACACATACAGGTTAGAAGGTCCCAGGCAGCTGGGCCACGGCCACTTCCCCCGTAGGCCCTTTTGACCTGGGGATTATGGTTTTTTGTTTTTGTTTTTGTTTTATTTTGTTTGGTTTTGACCAGCTGCCCATCTGTGGAGTTTGTTAACTGTCCTTGCTTTAGGCACTCAGTTATAAACTTCCAAGTGAAATTCTTTAGACTGTGAAGGCATTCCCATGCAGCCTCCAGTAAGATGGCTAACAAGCCAAGGGCAGAAGCCTGAATATTCTCTCTTAACTCTTCTTCAGTTCTCTCTAGTTTGGGGTTGGTTTTGTCTTTGTTTTTAAACAGGGTCCTGCTAGGTAGTTCTGGCTGGCCTAGAACTCACTATACAGACCAGACTGTCCTCAAACTTGCAGTGACTCTCCCGCCTCTGCCTTCTGAGAACTCAGATTACAGCTGTGAGCCCCCCTGTGTCTCATACTTTCTAGATTTAAAATAAGGATAGAAAAGAAAATAATCAATAAAGGCGCACATGACAAACAGGCACACCAGAGAACAGAGAAGCCTTTGAATGTTCTATAGCGCTGAGCACCGAGCTATACACAACACCCATGAAGATCTGACCTGTGCACAGTGTCCCCTGGGTCCGACCTCCTAAAAGGTGACTAACAACATCAGTGGGGTGTAACCAATGGACGCCCGTAGTACAGGCCAGATTTAAATAATCACGAGAAAGAAAACAACCGAACATCTTCTACAGTGTACCAGGTACAGGTGGCTGTGCTCAAACGTATTCACAGTTTGAACTTCAGGGGTTTTCAGAGACCTGTGTTGTTTTGATTTCCGGCCCCTTTCTTCTGGTGGCAGCCTGATTTCCTTTCCTCTCTGACCTGGGTGCGGAGGGGAGGGGGGAGCTGAGTGTAGCGGTTCCTATGACTTCTCACTCTGGACCCCCTTGAGGTCTAGCATGCTCCTGGTGCAGCTCATGGGATCTGATGGAAGTACACACTCCTTTGACTTAGATCTTTAGCTTATGTTGTAGGTTTGTTTGCTTTTCTGCTTTGAGGCAGGGGCTCATTTATATAAGCCAGGCTGTCCTTGAACCAGCAATCTCAGTCCAGATTTGTCTCACTGGCCTGGCTTGAATCTTTAAACCTGCCCCGCCTCCTAAGCTGCTCCTCTTGCCTCTGTTAAACTGCTTCACAGCCTTCAAACAGGCTTGCCTGATTCCCACTGAGCACGGGTACTTTCCCTTGCCTGACATCAAGCATCCCTCCTCTAGAAATTATACACCCTGGTCATTGTGGATGAGAAAACAATTTGGGTACCAGACAGGTTTAAAGCCTAGGTCACCTGACCTCAGAGTCACAGAAGTTAATTCAGAGTTGGAAGGTAAAAGAGAGGAAGTTTCTGAGCCACACACTTGCTCAACCAAAGCTGGCCCCTTTACTGAAGGTTCCGCTCCCTCAGGTCCTCTCCTGAGTGTTCCCACATTGAGATTGAGGACAGACCTTCTGCAGAGACCTGAGATAATGGTTATTGGGTACCCACAGGGATCGATGTCCCACTGAGGAAGCAGAACAGGTGGCCCAGGTGGGCACCAATTTGAAAGCAGAGGAAGCTGGTCTAGGGAGCAGCACCTGTCGCCTGTCACTCAGATAGGTCCAGGGGCCAATGTGGTCAAGTTTCCTCATGTCCAAATCGGGGTCTTTACTGGGCATATTTTGCTTATTTGTTTTCTTACCCCGAGTCTCAGTTCATGAACCTAAAGACCTGATCACTCCCAAGCCTAAGGCCTAGTTCACGTATGCTTACATATATAACACTGACCAAGGAGATGATTTTAAGAAGTTGCTTACGATGTGGAAACCTAAGGGTAAATTGAGGACAGAGATGCCAATCAATTTAGGCCTGTAACCTGACTTGGTTTCTTAATAAAGTTTAATAGTCAAAGCCAAGGTTTTCCCCGGATAGTGTCCCCATGGGACGCTGACTCCCTCAGACTACTCACACGTAACCTCGTGACTTCCCTCGGCTACTTGGAGTCCTCCAGTGGTCCTAAGTCATCACTGACTCCTGGCCTTTACAGAGTGCTGTACATGGGGAAAAACCCCAGTAAGACACGGCTTTCTACTCTGCTAAGGGAGAGAAGGAAACAAAGGGAGCTTTCCTCTCAAAACAGCATGATCAGTCAAAAAACAACAAACAAACAAAAAAACCATTTTCCCCCCTCTGGCAATGCTCAGGCAAACAAGGAGAGGGATTCTGATGCCAATACCAGTAAACCTGGTTAGCAGCCCACATGGCCATGTACACACACATGAATGCATGCCAGCTACCAGCTGATCAACAACAGCCAACTAGACACAGTGAAGCTGCTGGGAAGCAAGAGACAGACAGCAAGAAGTGATCAGATTACTGCCAATCACATTATAGAAGACCTAAGAATTATCTAGAAACACAGACAACCACTTAAAACAGAAACAAAAGCCATCTTGGGCCTAGACAAGGAATCAAGGAACTGTATTTCCAACTGCATGGCAAAATTGCCCGGTTCTTCAGTAAACAATAATAATAACCTGAGGCTATAGTTTAGTGGTCGTTAAACACTACGGTGGATCTAAGCATTAAAAAAGAAAGAAAAAGAAAGGATGAAAGAAACAAAGAGGAAGAGTGAGACAGACAGATAAACAGACAGAAACCAGACACACACACACACACACAGAGAGAGAGAGAGAGAGAGAGAAAGAGAGAGAGCCAGGAGTCGGAGCCACATTTGTAGTCCCTGTTCTGGGGATGCTGAGGCCAGAAGATTTCAAGTTTGAAGACATCCTTGGTTATTTTGTGAGACTTGTCTCAGAAAGGAAGGAAGGGGATGGTGGAAGGGAGGGAAGGGACGGAGGAAGAGAAGAAAGAGAGCTAGATGAAAATCCTGGTGTGGTGGTTTTTACATGGAATCTCAGTGCCAGGAAGGCTGAAACAGGAGGATTACTTGAACCTAAGAATCCAGAAGTTCCAGACCAGCTTGGGCCACACAGCTTACACATACCAAAGCTCTACTTAAGAACACCAGAAACAAAACAAAGTAAGAAGGAAATGAAAGAAAGAGGCCTGGCATGGTGACTTCCCTCTGCAGTCTCCGGCTTTGGGAGGCTGAAGTAAGATCGCTGTAACTTTGAGGTCAGTCTAGAACACAGTGATTCCAGGTCAGACAAGCTGCAGGGCAAGACTGTCTCTAAAGCAAACAAAAGAAAGAAATGTTTGAGTTATATTTTATGAGTCCCATAGGAAGAAGGAACACATGGAATAAAAAAGAACAGCTTTAATTTACTGGGGAAATCAACAGCTGTGCTCCCAGCTCTTTTGATAGGCTGGATAAATTGGTTCATACAATGTGATGAACCTCTTAGGTGATGGGGACACCTCTGAGTGCTGTAAGAGTACTTTCCCAGCATGCACTGAGCTCAGTCTTTAACACCAAAAGGAAAGCAAGCAAGTGACACCCTTACCTTTAGTCATTCCGTTCATCTCAAAGGGGGTTAGTCATATGGGTTCACCCATAGCTCTCTATTGAAAATCGCCAATCATGGTGGTGGCTGATTATCAGTGACCCAGTACATTAGATAGAAGTGTAGGGTGAGATCTGACTCGGGTTTTTTGCTCACTCCTGTCTACACTAATACTTAGCTGTGGGACTAAAAAGTCACTTATGGTTTCTTTGGTTTTATCTTTTTTAAGATATGGCCTTACAATGTTGCCTTGGCTAGCCTGAGACTCACTCTGCCGAACATTCAGCCATCCCCCTGCCTCGGCCTCTCTAGGGAGGACTGCAGTGTGAGCCTGCTCCCCATGGCTTCTGTCTTTGTTTCTTCATTTGTAAAGTGGTGACCGCCATGTGCCTATCTCACGATGTGCTGGTGAGAAATAAAGCAGAGTGTAAACCTCTGCTCAGCTGAAGCACCCAACACACGCCACTCAGTCTCGACCGTGCCCCATGCCAGGATCTGGAGATGGGGGGTGCCATGTCCTGACTCCTGTCTTCAGAGAATCCACACTGAGGCACAAGAGACTGCCATTAAATACCAGGTGGGATACCAAGGGAAACACGTAAGTGCACACACCTCTTCAGCCAGCCCATCTCACTTTCTTTAGATGGATGCTCACTTTCTTTAAGATGCATGAATCACACAGTAGCTCTATTATTAGTTTTTTAAAGGAACTTCCATATGTTTTCCATAATGCCACTAATTTACATTCCCCAAAACAGCAGGAACGTGGGAGTGAGGTTTTTTTTTTTTTTTTTTTTTTTTTTTTTTGCTAAAATATGGTAGAAGAAGGGCTGCAGAGATGGCTCAGTGGTGCATCTAGTTTGGCTCCCACATCCATGTCACATGACTCACAACTACCTGTGTCTCTGACACTAGGGGATTTAATGCCCTCTTCCAGCCTCTGCCTGCACTTACGTAGACACACACACACAAGTCCAAATAAATCTTAAAAATAAGAAAAACTAGGAGGGCTGGGGAGACAGCTCAGTCAGGAAAAGTGCTTTGCCTTGTAAGCATGAAGACTTAGTTCAACTCCTGAACCCACACAGACAGGCAGGTAGGTCACGTTTGTAACCCCGGGGCTGGGACACTCTGGGCTCACTGACTAGGAAGCCTTGCCTAATTAGTGGGTTCTGTCTAGGCTAAGTGAGAGAGCTGCTCTCAAAAAGAACAAACCCCACTTAAGATTTAGCATGCACATTTTTTTTTTATTTCTGACAAAGCAGTCATACATGGAAAGAAGCAATTTGAAGGAAAATCTAAGGAACACAAAACCAAGGCTTATTAGGAGGATGTTGTAATTTTTTTAAAAAAGATTTATTTATTTATTTTATGTGTATGAGTTCCCAGTACCATCATGTGGCTGCTGGGAATTGAACTCAGGACCTCTGCTTGCTCCAGCCCTGCTCACTCCAATGTAATACACTGTAGCTGTCTTCAGACACACCAGAAGAGGGCGTCAGATCTCATTATGGGTGGTTGTGAGCCACCATGTGGTTGCTGGGATCCAAACTCGGGACCTTTGGAAGAGCAGTGAGTGCTCTTACCCGCTGAGCCACCTCACCAGCCCCAGGATATTGTAAATTTAACAAATACTTAACAAAAGTATGAAGATCAACTGAACCGGCCATAGACAAATTAGTTTTGATTCCTGACATAGTGAGTAATGGAAAAAATTTTTGATAAAAATAGTAAGTCTGTCAAAGGCCGTGAGAGCACAGGCTATCCCAAATCTATAGAAGTCTCAATCAAAGGCTTCACTGAACAGAAGTTTCCTGGGGCAAGTTGGTTCTGGCTTCGGAAAACTCAGATGCAGCACTGAACTGGTCAGACTGGTTCTTCATGCATGGACCCACCTCGTCTCCCAGGAACATCCAAACGCTGTATGCAACATTGCTAGCTCTTGGGGCAATGAACCCACTACAGACCAAACTGTCAGATGAGCCAGGCCTCGGCAGCTCCGGAGCCTTCTTTTCTCTATTCCCCCACGCCCCGCCTCCCACTGAACAATGACAGTGTTACCATGTCCTCCCTCACTGTGCCCCAGGCCTCCTGGCACACCTTGGCAAAGAGTCAGCTGACCTGACTGGGAGTACCAGTTCACGCCTTTAATCCTAGCACTTGGGAGACAGAAGCAGACAGATCTCTGTGTGTTAGAGCCAGCCTGGTCTACACAATAAGCAGACCAGTAGGAGCTCGCTGAACTGCCAAACGCTGCTACAGGTGCTACGGTGTGTTCAGTGTCAGCCCCCAAAATAGCACAATCAAGTCCACAAGTGGCATCGGATCCGCTTGAAGGCTGCAGAAAGCAAGTACAGGCAAAACAGGCTCCACCAAGAAGTTTGATGGCTCCCTGCAAAGCTATGTTTATCTACAAACCCAGATCTCAGGGCACCCAGCCAACCTGCATTTGTGGCGTCTTCATAACAGCCATCCATTCACAGGGCCTGGTCCTTCTCCAATCTATCCTTGGCTCTCCCTGCCTGAGTCCTGCCATTTCAGCTGAGCTACTCATTAATCAGTTCCTCCACTTGTATCCTATGAGTTCTAAACCACAGTTGGGACCATGTCACTCACTTCTTCCATTCCTGCTAACAGATGCTGGATGCTCAAATGAAAGGACCTCCCTGCACACCCCACCCTATCACTCCCAATCCACACTGGCCTTCCAGTATATCAAGAAGTCAGGTATGTATAGCCACTTTGTGTGTGTGTGTATGCCTCTGTGTGTGTATGTATGTCTGTGTGTGGGAGGGTATAAGTCTGTGTGTATGTGTATGTCTGTGTGTGTGTGTGTGTGTGT
>JADRCD010237281.1:0-26816 GCA_019843815.1 Montemys delectorum | reverse complement strand
GAGAGAGAGAGAGAGAGAGAGAGAGAGAGAGAGAGAGAGAGAGAGAGCAAAAGATCTGAATTCCCTTGCATTACAGAGAAGGCTGTGCCTCTGAGAGCTCAGAGAGATTGAGCAGATGGGCTCATTGCAAAGTCTCCCAGATGATGTTCCTCAGCTGTAAAGCAGCCTAGCTCGATTCTGGAAAGATATGATGCTGCCAGGTGTCACGCCCAACCCTTGTATTCCTACCAAACTTCAACAACATGTTCAAAATACATTTAGAATCTCTCAAAATCAAGCTCTTTAAGGGTAGCTTATGAAAAAATGCTTATTTGTATACACTGTTTTGTTTTTCTTCTTTTTTTTTTCCAAGAAAGGGTTTCTCTCTGTGTAGCCCTGGCTGTCCTGGAACTCACTCTGTAGACCAGGCTGGCCTCGAACTCAGAAATCTGCCTGCCTCTGCCTCCCAAGTGCTGGGATTAAAGGCATGCACCCCCACTGCCCAGCCGTATACACTGTTTTTAATACCAAGTTAATCAGTTGCTGTGCTGAAATGGGAATAATTTAAATTACTAAATGTGTTGTAGTGCTTGAGGGCACAAGTAGATGTTGGAAAGGTTTCCCTAACTGTTATTTTAAGATAGTACATTAAGCATTCCTTGGCATCTTGCAGAAGTAAGTCATAGTTTTACCCTGTATTGCACATTGAGTGCAAAGTGTGCCAGGGGTTTCCTGTCCTTTCCCTTGCCTGGGCCAGTGCCATGTGGGGAAAGCACAGCCAGCAGTGAGGATCACCCTCCCTCTTCTTTACTACCATGGCCAAGGTAGGAGAGGAGTCCCCAGACCGCCTGTGCTATAACATGAGGATCCTGTCACTTCTTACATGGTCCTTTTTAATTCTGCCGTGTTCACATGTCAAAAAGATTATAATTCAGGTTGGAACTCAGATGCATACAATACAATCCCCTTCTTGGAGTTTCTTTAACTAGGAGAGAAATTGGGCAGAATTCCTCGTCATAACTGTAAATAACAGTGAGTACTCCTCCAACTCCTCACTCCTCAGGAATCTTGCCCTTAGTAGGGTACAGAACATTTTAAGTCACGGACTCTGTGTGAATGTGTCTCACTGCACCAGGAACTGCCTGAGGATGAGAGCAAAGGTTATGTGATATTCCTTTTTCATGTATCCAGTGTTTAGTATAGTACCTGAGATGGCAATCAAGAAATGACATTGAGGCTGTAAGAAATAGTACATGACTCAGTCCCACCCTTGTGATGCAGAGGCAGTAGCCTCATGAGTTTAAGCACATCCTGAGCTAGCGAGAAAAACTGTAGGAAGGAAGCAAAGAAGGGAGAAAAACATGTTGAACACAGCATGAAGCTCAATGGTCAGTTGCATCATGGATGAAGATGTCTATCTAGAAGTTTATTCTATCTATTCATTCAACAGAACGAATAGGTGTGCAGGGTTCCAGAGCAGCTTGCCACTAAGAAATTCTACTTAAGCTTAACATGCAGGGCAGGTTACCATATGTGTTTAATCACAGCAATGAGGAGGAAGAATCAAGTGGACCTTTGTAAGTTAAGGCCAGCCTGTCCAGATAATGAGTTCCAGGCTGGCCAGTGCTATATACTAAGAGCCCAGCTTGGACCAAAGACTGCTGTCCTGGAACCCCAAAAATGGGGCATCCACTTAGCACATGCTGGTCTTCCAGTTCAGTTCCCAGCACCTACATGAGCTGGATCACAACCACTCGTCACAGCAGCTCTAAGGATTCCAATGCCCTTCTGAGACTTCTGTAGGATTTGTACTCATGTACACACACAACACAGAACACACACACACACACACACACACACACATATACACACAAATACACATGGATACACATATTTAAAAAAAAAAAAAAGATCCACTACCTTAACAACGAGCTCCAGGTTTTGTCTGCAATGTTGACGACATTCCAGTGGAAAAAATACAGTACATAGTACCCATCTCCAGAATACCACAGCCCACTCCATACAGGCTCCATCAAGTAGTACTAATGTGCCCCAGCTTCTCTGTGCATGAGTTCTCCCATTTTGTTTTTTTTTGGGGGGTTTTTGTTTGTTTGTTTGTTTGTTTTTTAGTTTTGCTCCTTTTTTTATTATTAGATATTTTCTTTATTTACATGTAAATTTCTCCTTTCCCAGTTTCCCCTCCAAAAAACAAACAAACAAAAACAACAAGAACAAACCCCCGTTGCCTCCCCCCCTCTCCATGCCTGCCACCCCACCCTCTCCCACTTATTGGCCCTAGCATTCCCCTACACTGGGGCACAGAACCTTCACAAGGCCGAGGTCCTCTCCTCCTATTGATGATCGAATTTGCAATGCTCTACTATACACATGCTGCCAGAACATTCAGTCCCACCATGTATAGTCCTTGATTGGTGGTTGGGTCCCTGGGAGCTCTGAGGGTACTAGTTAGTTCATATTGTTGTTCATCCTAAGGGGATGCAAACCCTTCAGCTCCATAGATCCTTTCTCTAACTCCTTCATTGGGAACCATGTACTCAGTTCAATGGATGGCTGTGAGCCTCTACATCTGTATTAGTCAGGTATTGTCAGAGCCTCTCAGGAGATAGCTATATTTAGGCTGGCTTGTCCTTCTTTCAGTCTCTGCTCCATGGTTAATCTCTGCAACTCCTTCCATGGGTATTTGGTTCCCCCTTTTAAGAAGGAATGAAATGTCCACCTTTTGGTCTTCCTTCTTCTTAAGTTTCTTGTGGTTTGTGGGTTGTTCTTCCTGTATTCCAAACTTCTGGGCTAATAACCACTTATCAGAGAGTGCATACCATGTGTGTTCTTTTGTGATTAGGTTACCTCACTCAAGATGATATTCTCCAGATCCATCCATTTCCCTAAGAATTTCATAAATTCATTGTTTTTAATAGCTGAGTAGTACTCCATTGTGTAGATGTACCACAGTTCCTGTATCCATTCCTCTGTTGAGGGACATCTGGGTTGTTTCCAGTTTCTGGCTATTATAAATAAGGCTGCTATGAACATGGTGGAGCATGTGTCCTTATTACATGATGGAGCGTCTTCTGGGTATATGCCCAGGAGTGGTATAGCTGGAGTTCTCCCATTTTGAAGTGGAGCAGATTATCATATCAACCACCAAGCAACGAGGAGACTTCAAAGGACCCATGTGAACCTCATTTTTGCATGACAGCATGCCACAAAGGTGAGCTGTTATTGTCCCTTCTCTTCTGTGTACCCTGATTCCCTCATCAAAACAGAGATAATTATAGTAGTTGCCACCATCCCTGCTCCCCCCTCCCACCACCCATCATTTCCTTTGGGTCCTGACAGGCTGAAATGCAATTAAATGTGTGAAAACACTTTGTAAGTTAAATGCTTCCTGGTAAGGTGGGGCAAGGGCCACTAGCTTCCTAGCCTTAGCAGAAAGCTGGTCCCAATTGTCTGGACCACAAGGCAGGGAGCTTATGTCTCTGAACTGCTGGCTGCAGGTGTGTGCATGCGAATGACTTCTCTGGATGCAGAATGTCCAGGTGAAGGACTTTGCATTTGACTGGTCCAAGATTATGTAAAGATGGCAAGGAGACATCTAAGCCAGAAATAAATAAGGTTTAAAATCTGCAGCCTCGCAAATCAGTGAAATTTCAAACGTCATACTTTTGGACATCTGGGCTCTATTACCTGAAATCCCATTAAAGCTTCAGCTTCATAATTCTGCATGGAACCTGGTAAATTGCAAGATCCTGCTGATGGCCACCAGCCAGTTCAAGCAATTAATCACAAGAGTCCCCAAGTAGGTTTGTACTTCATGCCAAGTGGATTCTTTGAGGGGAAACAGTGTACACAAAAGACAGTGCCCAATCCACACAGTTTCATAGCAACACACTTTGTAGCTCTGCCCACACAGAGAAATTATCTGTTATCGTTAAGACAGCCAAGCCTCATAACTTTTTCCTCAATGGAAATTAGTACTCACTAGCCCAGGGAACATCTCCAAATCTCGTTAACTGTAACACCGTCTGTGACCTGCTGATTCCAGTTTAAATAAGCCAAGCCCAATCCTTTCCCCACCCCCAGTAAGTTGTCATGGGAGGAGGGGGATGGCTTGGGCTCAGTTTGAGCGGAGTGCCTTTTTTTTTTTTTTTTTTCCATTCTGGTCTGCCTCCACTATTTACATCTGACCATTGTGTCCATGCCCCAAAACCAAAGGCCACAACACTGTAACCTTGGATCCTGGCTTCAGAATTCTGCCAGAGAGACTCCAAGCTAGAACAGCTCATAGTAAAGGATCTAGTTCTCCTAAGGTTTCTTGCTTGGTTTTACCAAGTCCAAGGGGTTTGAATAAAGGAGCTGATCTTCTACACTTCAGCATGGATATAAAGTTTTCCTTACTTACCATTTGGTATATACAGGGATCCTGGGAACGTGTAGGGAAGCAGAGAGGAAGATTCAAGCCACACTAAGGAGAACAGGAAGTAGGCAGGTGTGGACAAGAAGAAATGTACTGTATGAGTGACAGCAGAGGGTGTTCCCCTTGCTGGATCCACTTTCTTTTCTGAAGCCAGCTTGCTCAATCTCTGTCTTCGTTTTCTCCTCTACACTGTAGCAGCCACTTGGCTACCATGTTTACATGGACTTGTATTTACATGTGGACATGCAAATTATAAGTGAAGTACAATTAAAGTATTTTCCACATACTTTAACACTCTGAGCTGGAGAGATGGCTCAGAGTGTTAAGAACACTTGCTGTCAAATGTGAGAACCTGAGTCCAAATCCCAAGCACGACCATAAAAAGCCAGGCCCGGCACTACCATACCTCTAATCACCATGGTTTTAGAATGTGGAGCTAAGCAGATCTCTGAGGCTACCTGGACAGCCAGTCTAGCCAGTGAGCTAGGTTCAGCCAGAGACTCATTGACCTCAAGAAGTAAAATGGAAAGTAATAGACTAGGATACCAGACATCCTCATGTAATCTCCACACATGCATGCAATATGTATCTGATACACTTATACTATCCCATACACTACACACACAGCCACCTCCACTACCACACACCCACACTCACCCATCCACACACACACACAAAGCGAATTCTTCACACTTCACTGTGCTCAGTGAACACATACAGCTAATGGCTACTGTACTCCAACAGTTAGAACTCTTCAGTCACACACACAAAGCTCAAGCAGCCAGTGCTACAGTAGAAGGTTGGGAGCCCTTGGACCTTGCTAGAACGCAGTCCTTGTATTAGTGACACCGATGTGGTCCATGTCCTAGGGCCACTGGTATCAGCCTAGAGCTTGTAGAATGCCATGATCAGCAATATGCCATCCTGTGATTTACCACAGATTGAAAGTTAAGAAGCACTCGCTGCGTACCCTCTGCTTTAAGAGTGTGTGCTGATGTTCACCGTTGGCTGTCACCTCCGTTTGTTTTCTTTTAGCTTGCATAGCACTGTTTCACAGAAAGGCTCTTCTAGGCCCTATTGAGACTACACATTGAAACGGAGCTACACCAAGCGTGCCTCGTAGACTCCCATAGAAGGGTGCTTTTCTCTTCCTCTTGAAAAAGCTTCAGACACTGAAGAAATTTTTTTTTAATCATTCCTTTTCCAAAGAAGAGAAGCCTCAGTAAGGGTGCTTTTCTATAGAAGGTGGTGTTGAATTGTCCAACAGGGAACTCTTGACATTAAGTAAAGTGAAATAGTGTAAACAGGCTGAGAATAATAGAGGAGTGAACAAAGGGGAAAAAACACAAGCAGGGAAAAAAAAAACCTGAGTTTGCTCAGACAGTTGGCAAGCAGGCGAGCAAGGAGTGAGCTGGGTTACAGATGCCGGGGTACAGAAGCCAGGAGATAAACTAGGAGGCAATCCCTTCGGATGTTCCCGGCCAGCTGGCTGATGTTGCAGAGGGGGGATTTCAACAGCCACTGGGCTTGAACTTCAAAGTGTCCTATTCCTGTGCTCTCCCTTTGATTCATTGTTGCTACTACCAGTAGACTGAGTTTTTCTATGAAAAGTTCAATGGGCTTTTAGGGCGGCTGTCAGAGCATACCGACTTGAGACACTCACCTCTCTGTCCAGTGCAAAGGATGGAATCACTGAGCTTACCCCAGACTAATCGGCTGTACAGATGCTTCCCTGCTGAGAGCAACCGGGATGGATGCCCTCCCTCCCAGAAGGGCATCATTCGTTCAGGTGATTGCCGGCTGCTCTCCCCTGGTATCTGGTTCACGATAGCTAGGAGTCACAGGAGAATTTTGCTAGTCTAGGGAAAATTATTTCTAAAGACCCAAGGCAATAGATACCCTAAATGCTCATAGACTTTTAGATAGCTACATATAATGAAATGCCTATCACACTTCTCTTTAGAGAGCAAGAGTGGGCACTCCACCCCAGCTCTTTCTACTCCTACCCAAAAGAACTGCTAACTTTGCTCACACAGCTTTCTTCATATGTTCATTTGAAAATTCATTCTCTCCTTCTTCAAACACATCAAGAGCAACTTTGATATCCCCCACATTTTTCCCCACAGCACAGAAAGAGATTCTTTTTCCCTGACGGAACTTGAGGGTCCTAACAGTTTCCAGAGAGGAACTTAGACTATATATACTACCAGCCCTGCAACATGATGAGAAATTCAAGTCCGTGGTTCTACTCTAAAAGGGATGAATCTAATCCCTTCCATTTGGAGAGCAGAAGTATGTCCCAAGTTCCCTGAAAGACTTCTACACACCATGAACTGCTTACCTAGACACAGATACCTCATCAATTGATGCTAGTACAGGGCGCAGCAGGTCCGAATATAGTGTTATCATATGGATTTGAAACCCCACAAGCCATATACCCTCAAAGCAGTGTAGAACACTTACTTCATCCAGTTTCCAAAGGCATATGTGCACGTAGACACCTGCAGGAAGCATGAGATACTAGAAGGGTGTGACATGTCCAGGTCCCTCGGACGTTGCATAAATCAGATAGCTTGCATAGGTCTCAAAGCCTAGACTTGCCTGCCCTATTCTACAACCCAGCATTGGCTCACTGCTTTGTATTATATCCAGGATTCTTGTTACTTTGTTATATGAAAAGAGCAAAGCTATAAACCACATTTTCTCACAGCCTATACTACTTTTCTCTGTCTGAAGAACAAATAACTACTCTTTAAATACTGGGGGAAAGATGTGGGTGTCTCATGGTCTACTGACAAACTGGCTTCATGCACATGACTGTAGCTCTTGTTAAACATATAGCTTTCCAATTTTCCCCCTGGACATTCAGAACCAGAGGGAGAGAACTAAAAATCTGAGAAGCTCCCTGAGGTGAGTCTCACGCGGGCAAGTTGGAAGACCTGTGGTGCAGAGGTCAGTTTTTAAACCCTGGAAGCTGCAGACACGATTTAACCTGTGTGACTCAAGACTTGATTTCTGAAAGGTTTTGGTTCAGGTTTGTTTTTCTGTGGTCAGACTTTTAAATTTAGAAGGTAAAGCAGTGGATCAATGATTGAAGTACTCACTGCTAAAGCATGAGGACCAGAATCCAGTTAAAGGTGAACAGTGTGTGCATATCTGTAATTCCAGAGCTACTACAACAAGATGGGGGACACAGAAAAGACAGTCCCCAGAAGTCTGGGAGGGAGCTAGCCAGACAGATGCAGCCATATACTACAAAAAACTTGTCTCATGCAAGGTGAAAGTCAAGGATTGCTCCTGTACTCACACAGCACACATGCTGGGGATTATGTGCACTGGCATTCACATAGCCTGGGGATTATGTGCACTGGCATAAACACAGCCCCCTGCCTCTCCCCTTCTGTCTGTCTCTGTCTCGCACATGCACGCACGTGTACACAGAGAAAGCAAAAGAGAGATTGAGAGATTTTGAACATTTTTTTAAAAATTAATAACATATACTTTTAGAGACACGTAGTAATTTTGTGTAGCTATGAGATACACTGTGATAATCTGAAATGTACACAGAATAATCCAAGCAAGGAAACTAGAATTAGCTAAGAGAACAGTAATTCCTCAGGCAGAGTACTGAGTCACAGTTCCGTATGTAACAGGGGCCAGTGTCTTCCCACCCTGCCTTGCTCAAGCCCCTAGCCCTCCTGCCTAGAACGGAGGAAAAAAGGAGAAAGCTCAGCATGCCTTCAACACATTCTTTCCTTCTCAATATTTTCAAATAAGGGAGATTTTCCTCTGCACCTGAATCCTTCAGACCTCCCCAGAGTCCACGAGGGCTGCAGAGTCAGGCTGCAGAAACCCTTTCCTCTTACCATATCAGGAGCCAGTCAGACTCTAATAGGAAAAGGGAAACTATGGCAGAAAGGGACGATGGTGTCAAAAATCCTCCCATCTTTTGTAAATGTTTGTTTCCTACCCAACACTTCTGAAACAAGCAAGCACCTGAGCATGTCTTAGGCAAATCAAGAGATAGCCTGGCCTAAAGGCCACAGCCAGGCCTGGGTCATTTAATTTCTCTACACCTGGCTTTTTTTTTTTCTTTTTTTTATCTGTAGAGTGAAGTTAGTATCCCACTTAACTTGGTTGCTAACAAGTAGAGCTAATGCTGAGCTAGGCGCATGGTGAGTACCTGGCTATTGATCCTTTTTCCTGTATTGTCTTGTCGTTGGGAAACTGTATTACTCAAAGATCTCCATGCAAACAGAATACCATCAAATGCCGTAGACACAACAGATTTAGTATAGCTGCAGGGTCACTTAATTATAAAAACTGCAACCAGGTGGTGGTGGCGCACGCCTTTAGTCCCAACACTTGGGAGGCAGAGGCAGGCAGATTTCTGAGTTCAAGGCCAGCCTGGTCTACAGAGTGAGTTTCAAGACAGCCAAGGCTACACAGAGAAACCCTGTGTCTCAAAAAAAAAAAAAAAAAAAAAAAACTACAAAGTCTCAAGATCTACTAGCTTGAAGGAAAAAGTCTAGCTCCACGCTAAGTCTGTATCTAAAGGTGGAAGACAACCAATGTCTTAGCAACAGACAACAGAAAACACGAGTTATCCGTGACTCAGTCCTCTGCCTGTTCAAATGTGAGGCCTACCCACGTTATGGAGGGCCATCAGCTCTTCCAAATTGGCTAACTCAGTCATCATCTCTCACATAAATATCTTTATAGAGACACTAGAATAATGGCTAACTACATATGTGGACACCCTGTAACTCAGTTTGAGTTGACACAAAAAGCTAACCTTCACAGCATGATGGCTTCCACTTTTCTAGGACACATGAGGAAAAAAAAAAAAAATATATATATATATATATATATATGTATATATATATATATACATATATATATATTTATTTAAAATCTTGTTAGAGAATCTGACCTCCATCCTCACAGAGGATCATAAAACCAATTCTTTTTTTCCAAAATTTTTTGTTAGATATATTTACATTTCAAATGATATCTCCTTTCCCAGTTTCCCCTCCCGGGGGGGGGGGGGGGGGAACCTGTTCACTTCCCACTCCCCTGCTCACCAACCCACCCTCTCCTGCTTTCTGGCCCTGGCATACCCCTACACTGGGGCATAGAACCTTCACAGGACCAAAGATCATCAATAAAACTGATATTTTAATCATATTCTCAGTGAGGGGGGGAACCCTTTAGTCTCTTATGGACAAGAAGTGGTAGAAATGGAACCAGTACCCCCAAAACCTGGTAGCAAAGCTTAGCTTTATGGCCACAGAAGTCACCCTTTGTCCTCCCCTTATCCTGTAACGTCTTCCAAGAGTACTAATTAATTAATTGAGCATACCTGTCTATATCACCCGATCTTGATTTTTCTAATGGCATGCCTGTGAGGGTTCTAGAAGTTAGCAGTGATTTGGTTTTAAAGGTTTTGATTGCACTGAATATAAAAATCAAATAAGATGAGAAAATGATGACTAGGAGAGGGGTTTGAAATTCACCTTCTTTCCTGTGCAGACAAGAGGCCCACTTAGGTTGGTTTTTATCTTGACCTATTTTGGGAGTGATATATTTGGCTCACAACCAAGAATAGAAAATAAGCAAAGATCTGGTCTGCTAAAGCAGCCTCGGCACCTTTGACATTTCAAGCTGCAGAAGTCTTGCTTCCGTGGCTTTCCTATGCATTCTTGGGTGTTCAGCAGTGTCTTGACCTCCACTCTCTAGATAACCACTAGTAACCTCCATGAGTAATGACTAGAAATGTCTTCCACACAGTGCCAGTTGACCCTCATGAAACAAACCTGTACTCATTCGAGAACCACTCAGCCATACTGTGAAAGACTATCAACTGTTAAAAGAGAAATGAACTACCTTTCTGTAGGTAAAACCTCTTCTACAGCACCCCATAGTTAGGATTTGTGTTTAATGAAAACTCTTTTACACCACACAATTACTTGTTTCCCTCCTCTATTCCTATTCGAGTTAGAGATTTTATTTTTTTCCTAACATGCAGTCCATCTTACAGTCAGTGTTTAGAGCAGATCTAGTTTCTGGTCTCAGCCCTATGCATTCTAGCCACAGGACAGTGACAAACTCATATACCTGCCCTCCTCTCTCTTCACGTGATTATGGAGACCCCTGAAATGGCACTGGTGTTCCAGTCAATTATTTTCTATAAAATCTTAAGTCAGTCCACAGTGCCTGTTCAGTAAATCTTAGACCTGCTTATTGGCTGTTATTTTGGGCACTATCTCACACCTGATACAAATTACGAAAACATATCCAGAAGCAATTCTGGCCCACCCCCAAAGACCTCAAACTTAACTTGCATGAAAAACACATTCTTTCATAAAGACACGTCCCTTTCTTTCTGAATAGAAGACTTTGCCGGGGAGAAGTCTTATTTGTTCCTTTCCCGTCATAAGATGCTGGTGTGCATTATTCTGAAGTGGCAGTAGGACTTGGGGATGGACGGACCTGCTGGGACAGTTCTGGGACAACCTTGTTTGGAGTCCTGCCTTAGTGCTCTCAATACACCAAGGAGGAGCCCTGTTAAAAAAAAAAAAAAAAAAAAAAGATGTGGAGTTACCTGACACAGTATCTTTCCTCTGAACACGCTGAGCATTCTTCCCTTGTTGCTGGGGTTAAAGGAGGTGACCCTGAACACTTAAATCCCAAATCTGTTTCCGAGCCTTCCGCCAAGCTGCCTGTTGCCTGCCAGGCAAGTCACTGCCTGCCTTTGAAGTGTCAGAACCTCCCTTTATCGGGAAACTGTCTGAATGTCTGCTCTAATCTGGAGGAGAGTGGAACCAGAGTACAGGGATTGTGCCCTGGAAGGTGGCAAGAGAGGGCAAAGGCCTGACATAGGGACATTCTGTTTCTTTTCCTAGCCCTTGAACGTGGAGATATTTGTGTCTCTGGTTGTCATTGGAACTTTGGGAGCTTGGGATAATAATAAAACAGTAGATGTTCATCAGTTCTCTCTTATTTGCTAAGCATGGTGTGACATGCCTTTCCTATGAGCTCATTTTGTCATCGAGGCAACCCAGTGAGGGGGAGAGTATGTTACCTATTCTAAAGATGAAGCAACTGAGTTTTGAAAACAATAAAAGATTGCTGGTTTTTACGTCACACAGCTGATATGTTGTGGGGCGGTGAGCTGTGCACAGACAGCCTGGTCCCCAGTCCAGCAGAGGCCTGGAACCTCTGTGACAGGGAAGGTGTTCGGCCACGCCTCCTGGGCCCCTGGCTCTGGACGGCAGCTACAACCTCTTACAGCCTCCTGCAGAGAAGTGTGTGGCCATCAGGCTCCTGGTATTCTGTCTGGACTCCACCCCCACAGTTACCTGGCAACAGCCAGGATGGCCCAGCCCACTATAAAAGGAGCTGTTTGCCCCCTCCTCGCTCTCTTACCACTTATCCTCTTGCTCCTACTCTTTCTCCCTTACTCCCCCTCTCTCTCTGCCTTCCCTTCCCTCCTCTCTCCACATGGCCATGGCCAGTCTCTACTTCCCTTCTCTTTGCCTTTCTACAACATATGCCTTAAAACCCTGGACCATCTCTTCTAATCAGGATCCGCCTTACTGGACCAATGGAGCAGGTTTCCCTCTAACCTCCCTAGGAGGCCTCCCTGCGATCCAGCCACTACTGAGCAAGCCAAGCACTCTCGTCCCTGCAGTAACCTGCCTCTCCTCCGTACCCTTTTCCCTTCAGCCCCCTGGCCAGAGTCCACCCAAGGGTCCCCACCCATTCTCAGCTCTTCCCTGACATACAGCTTTACAGCAGTGTCTGGCATGTCCGAGAGCAAGAACTTGTCACCCAGGGACCCCAGAACTGACTCTTCCGTGGTACCTAGCCCAACTCCAGCAGGTCCGCAAGGACCCCAGACTGCACCTTCCTCACCCGTGGAGCCTGCCTGGCAGTTCCTGGGAGGTGTGCTACTGTCAAACTTCCCAAGTCCGCCTCACCCAGCGGCCCTAGACCCAAGCAGATGCGGGACCCCATATTTGACCCACAGTATGTGATGAGACTGGGAAGTGAGCAGAGATCAGCCAGAACCCATGTTCTGGTCAATGCTCTTGATCGCTGTGTTTGAGAGCTTTGCTATTTATCCCATACTCTGGACTAAATGTGACTAAGTCCAAGTGTGCAAGCTTAATTGCTAAATTAAACAAACCCCCAAATGAGACCTCATCAACATCATTTCCATCTAAATTTCACAATTATACATTAAGTACTTGCTATATATTTGATACTGCATGGTGTCTAAGTAATATGCAAAGAAGACATGGCAGCACCCTCAAAAGGCTGAGGAGGAGGAGGAAGGGGAGAGAGGGAGAGGGGGAGGAGGAGTGGGGGGGGGAGGGAGGGGGGGGGGGGGGGAGGAGGAGGCTGACATGTTGCTTATTGGTAAGATGCTTGCGAGGCATATACAAGTCCTGGAGTTTAAAAGGTGGGAGGTGATAATTATAGTAAATAAAGGGTTTATAGGGGATTTGGTGCTAGACGTTTCAGAAGCCATACTATCACACAGGATGGAGTTCTTGACTGTATCTAGAAAGAGGAAAACGTTTATAGAGGACGTGCTACCTGGAGAAGAGGGTCCTGAAAGATGGAGGACCACCTTTCAGTTGGTATGGAGTTAGTATTCATGGTGTCAGAGGTATAAAAAGAAAGCATCTGAGAAGAAAGAAGTTACAGCATAGGCCAGAATCTTTGTGGTGAAATGGGGAGCTCTAAGGATTCTGGGACAGGTGGAGCACAGGGGCTGGAGCCCAAAGCTTGTACCATATGAAAGATGGCCTGCTTCCCACTGAACGGAGCCAAAGGTGCCAAACACAAAGTGCCCTTTTGCTTTGACTAAATGGAGCATGTTTTTTCAGTTTTATTTTAATTTTGTTTTGTTTTATTTTTGTTTTTAAGACTAGGTCTCATGTATCCTGTTCCAGCCCTCAAATTTACTGTATAATCAAGAATGACCTTGAACTTCTGATATACCCGTTGCTCTCTCCATGGAATTATAGATGCATACTACCACCCTGGGTTTATGCAGTGCTGGAGACTGAACCCAGGGCTTCACTAATACTAGGCAAGCTACTGTAACTGAGCTACAATCCTAAGCCCCATTCATGCTGAGACCACACAGAGTCTGTACCTCATGTTTGTGCATGCACACACACACACATGTGAAGGCCGGAGGGTGGAGTTGCATGTATTTCTTTTTCTGTTTTTTTTTTTTCCATCATATTTGTGAGACAAGGTCTCACTGAACCTAGATCTCATAAATTAGCTAAACTGGTTGGCCAATGAGCTCCAGACACCTTCCTGCCTCTGACCTCCCAGCACTGAGATGATAGACAAACACCATACACCTACCTGTTAGTCATTCCTTTTTGTTTTTGAAAAAAGGTCTCACCGTGTAGCCCTGGCTGGCCTGGAATTTGCTTTATAGAGCAGGCTGGCCTCAAACTCATAGAGACCTATCTGTCTGTACTTTCTGAGAGTTGGGATTACAGACATGCACTACTATGCCTAAAAACAAGCTCGGCTATGTAGAAGTTGGGGTTCTGAATTCAGGTCTTCATGCTCCAGTGGCAAGTACTTTATCCACTGAGCCACTGCCCCAGCTCCCTGCAAATTATTTTGGTTTTTTTTTTTTTTTGGTTGGTTTTTGTTGTTCTGTTGTGTTTTACATTGTTTTCAAAGGCAAGGTTTCTCCTTGTAACTGCCCTAGTGTCATAGTATTAGCTCTGTAGACCAGACTGCCTCTGCAGTACTGGGATTAAAGGTGTGTACCACACACCTAGCATAGGTTCAGATTTTAATATAACTGAGTACATTCTATATCCAACTTGAGTAAATATTGACTTCTTGTGTCCACTGAACCTAGTGCAACATGGGGACTCCGTTAAGAAACACCAAATGCTGACTGCAAGAAGCGTCGACGAACAATGAAGGCTAACCTAATGTAGTAGAAAGATGTAAAAGACGACAGGATGCCACAATGTACTTCCTTCTTTGCCCATTTCTTCCCTCACAAATCAGACATGTGAGGGTCATATCTGAACGTCTTATCAATCTTGAAAACCCTACTATTTCTGTGGCCTCTATTACCTTGTATGTTCATCTTCTATAAGAACACCTCATAGTTTTTGCTGGTACGAATTAATTTCTACTCAAATTTTCTAAGCCCACCTACCATCATCTTTCATTATCCTGAGTGTACTTGGGGGTGAATACAGAATTTCACTGGGGGAGGGGGAGAAAGGGGGGATGATCACTGCTCTGGGCAGTTATATTTTCTACTTTCAGCCCATTACACTTTTATGTCACTAGAGTAGAACACACATATCTCTGAATAGAACTTGGGCCCTTGTGGTCTGTATAACCTTAGACCAGTAACACTAAGGGCCATCAAGGCCCTTATTGGGGAAGTGAACAGGTTTCTTCTTTCTCTAAGAACAGTATTGGACACTGAAGTTGAAAAAGCATTGAGGTATAACAGGCTGAGATTAAATACAGGAATACAAAATAGACACATCTGCTCTCTATCAACTCTTAGACACCTATGTAGAAAACACAGCTATTTGGATGATATACCTAACTGTAATTTCCCTACAAAGGTATAATTATTATAACTCAGCTTATACTAGGACACAGGGGCTATTACACAGAGAAACCTTGTCTTTGAAAACAGGCAAAATACAACAGAACAAAAAACAACTCAGAGCTTAATTTTTAACTATCCATTATTCCTGTTCAAATTTTATTTTGTTGGCTTTTTTCCAAGGACATACACCTCCCAGATCTGATTGTAACAACATCCTCTAGAATACTGTGCTCGGATGTGTCTGTTTGCTTGAAATCTATGCTGTGCTTCTTTATAGATAGACTGGCATATTTTTCCCCATGTTAGTCTCTTCTCTCTCTCTCTCTCTCTCTCTGGCAATGGAGTCAATTGCTGAAACACTAGGCATATACAAGTCTCAGAGTTTAAAAGGTGGGAGGTGATAATTATGTTAAATAAAGAGTTTATTGGGGGTTTGATGATAGAAGTTTAAGAAGCCATACTATCACATAGGATGGAGTTCTTGACTGTATCTAGAAAGGGGGAAAAGTTCATAAAACTGTATGAAAGTATAAAGTATTCTTTTTCTAGATAATAATGGTAAACAACAACTCCCAGGATACATTAGGGAATCACTGTTCAGGAGTGTACCCATAGTGAGTTTAATTTTTCTTACTGTTTTCAAAACATTTCAATAATAACATTAGGAGCACATTTCTCATTTTCATTTACTGTTCATATACATTTGTTATATACACATGCATATATTATGTTGTGTATCATATCATATATAACTTTATCCTATTGCTATATAATCAATTAGTCTTATTTTAATGTTCATGTAATCATCCATTATTAACGTACTATAATTTACTTAGCTTAAGTTTCAACAATTGACATGTTTTGATTTTTTTCTCTGTAGTATAAATAATCTCTAAGTTACAGGTTTTTGCTTGTAGCTTCTTGTATCTTTTATATTTTACCTTGGGGTACCCTGCTAGGAATGAGATCACTAGATCTGGGGATATAAATTTTTAATGATTTTTAAATAAATGGATGTTATTTTTCCAGCTTACAATGCCATGAGCAACATATTAACATTCTACTACATTTCAACCTTATCAGAAGTTTGTGTTACTATTTGATATTTAATACACTTGCAAGAGGACCTTTTGTTTCACATTTTTCTCACAAATAACAAGTTTTAATCAAATACTTGCTTACAAATTGTGTATCTTCTCATATTTTGTAAAGCTACCTGGACTCAAAAACCTATGGATGCTTCTTTTTTATCAATAACTCCTGCTGTTGCCCAATAATTTTATGTATTTAGAAAAAGCCTTCATGTATACTCATAATAATAACTTATTGAGGACCTGTATGTGAAGAACTGTGGGCAGTAGCCAGATAAAATAATGGGAAAATTAGAAAGCTGAAATGAGGATAATATATCTAGTCCAGAATTGTAAATGTCCAAAGCAATACTAACATGCAAATAGTTCAATCTCTAGTCATATTTGAATGACTTTTTCTTTTTAGCCCCAAACCTCACTCAGTTTTCAATGTGCAAACTCGGGAGTTCTTAATCATTGGCTTCTTGTATTTCCCCTTTAGTTTCATTCAAGGATTCCTAAGGAATGAAATCACACAGACACATACACACACATACACAAACACACACACACAGAGACACACAGAGACACATACATACATACATACATACATACATACATACATACATACATACGTACAGAGAGAGACGCACACAGAGATGCACACACATGCAAACACACACACACACACACAATGTCTTGCACTATTTCCAGCCTCATCATGCCCCAGGTCAGTATATGCATGCAGCTGTAGAACATGAAATAGAGAGTCTCTGTTTTCTCCCCCTGTCATGGAACTGAATCCAGAGAGCCAGCTTTGCCCTCTATTTAAGGCAACATTTTCTGGTTCTTGAAATGGATGTCTTCTGTGTTCTGCCAACTGGTACAAGGATCTTTCATGAGTACAAGCCACCACTAATCCATCCTGAGTTGAGTAACCCTCATCTTGGCTAGCCCTTTCTCTTTGTCCTAAGGGTGTTACCACTTGTTTAAGGTCACTGCTACACGTGGGTCTGTCATATTATCAAGGAAGTAACTAACCATGTCCCCTTCCCCTCTTTTTCTTTCCCTTCTTCCTTCTTGCAGCCTCGGCGGAGTGTTCTCCATAATCATGTGAGCCTTGCACTCTGGTGTCCTGCCAGGATGAGCATGGCCTGTTCCCCAGAGAAAGACTGACTCATGGTCCTGCCAGAAGAGATCCTTGGAGCACTGACCGATTAACTGGATTAACTGAGAAAACGCCTAGTCAGTCAAGATTATGAACATTGTGGGAAAAGTCTTAGTTTGCTCTGGATTTTCAAATGAGGTGCATAACATACAGTGCCAACTCATTCCAAGTGGTCATTGGCAGACCATCAGCTGGAAATTGGCTTCCAGTTTTCATCACTGTGCATAACTCAAGTTCCCCTTGGGCTCCATCTGTGCCCTTCACTACAAGTCCTGTTTTAGCATGGCAACCACTGGATTATTTCATTAAGTGTGCAGATGGCATGATGTTCTAGAAAAAAAATACAAGAGTTCTGAAATCTCAGTGGAAGGGTCCAAAATAGTGTGCCCTAGTAGGAATGTAAACATGTCTAGACTATGTTAGTGACAATGTCCAAAGGTGTTCTCTTCAACGCTGCAGCACTTTATATAAGAACACTAGACTGAGATGAAATAGCACATTTGATACATGTAGGAAAACAAGTGTTTTCTCTTTTCTTTATAAATCTTGTCTTATTTCTGGCTCAGACTGTCCAAGACCAACTCTGCTCCTAATATCCTCACAGTTGTTTGTGGTAGCTCAGTGTAAATATGGCCACAATACTGTTAGACTTCACCTGTTGACACTTAACTGGATACCTGGATTCCTTAGAGCACAAAGGGAAGTAGACCCAAGCCTGGTGACTGGAATATTTGAAGTCTTGGTTCTTTGTACGCAGGCACAACTTAACACATGACATATGGACACTCTGTACAGGATACTTCTCTTTGGCTGATGTATGCATACCCTTGTCCCATAGAGGAGATCTTCCAAACAAAAAAAGAGGATGGCCTTCTTTCCATCAAAGACCATTGTGGGTTGCTGCCAAGAGCAGCAGAATGCAATCTCCCTTAGTGGTTCCACTTCCACACTTAGGAAATCTTCCCAAGGTCAAGTTTAAGTCTCCGTTCTGGAGAGAATGACCTCCACTGTGTGCCAAGAGAAGTAACACTTTCAGCCCACACAAGGTTTCTTCCTCAGCATGGAAATTATTCTTCCCTTTAACACCTCCTGGAATGTACGTGTGACTTATTTCTTTTTAATTCTAAAAACAAAGCACAGTCCTGGGAAAGCTGTCCATCCAGTGATGGCTTACCTTAGGGAAGTGCTCATGTCTAGGGGTTTTCCCCCTTGTGATACATGAACATTTTGCCCTGGAAATAGAAACTTGGCTGAATCAAAACCTCAGCAAAGTATGTTATGAGCACTCCTTCGCCTAACCCGAGACCAACAGGAATCAGAGACTAATCTTAAAATACATGTAACAACCTGGATCCCTCCCATAAGCAACCAAGACATGTCGTGTTATCTCCAAACATTCATTGTCTGTCTCCACTTGTAGTCTCAAGAAGTGGCAAGAGCTAAATGTGATACACCTAGGGTACCTCTCTACATGATGGCTCATATCAGGATGTGGGCTAGAGAAGAGGATCCTAATAACAAAGTCAGAAAAAATGATTGTTACTATGAGATCTGGACTTTTTATCACCAGATCACCATCAGAACCATCTAGGCCACCACAGACTATAATTCTCCAAGACGCTGGAACTGATAATCCAAACCCAACTTCCATCCCTATGACCCATCCATTTTCCTTAGTTCCCACAGCAGGGAATACATGCCCTCCATTCCTTCTTTTCATTCAGCAGGCATCTGTTCAGGGATCCCCACCATGTGCCAAGAACTATACTGGCTCCACTCTGGTATATAAGGCCTATTCTTCCTGCTTCTATTGAATCATTTCGTTTTCTCAGCACTCCCCTCTTTTCCTACAGTACAAACTGAATTGAGACACCCACACTCATCCCCTTCACCTTGCCACAGAAACATAAGAAAATATTCGTGGCAGACAGCAGGTAGATCTCTTGCCTGAATGAGTGGGCAGCTTCATAACATATACACAATCTTGTTAAACGGCCAGCTAAATTGATCAGAGCTCTCAGCAGCTCTTTGTGGCTTCCCTTGATGCCCACCCCAGTCCCTATGCTTCCATTCTTTCTATAGACACTACTATTTACCACTACACTGGATTCTCTGAAATGCCAATTCCATAACTACTCGTAAAGGCCCAGAATTGGTTCTAATGAATCCTATAAATCCTGCCAGGTGCTGAGATATTGTAGCTGGGAATTAACTGGTATAGATATTCTGAGACTCCTGCTAACACCCTTGGAAAAATTGACTCACATTATAGTGCAGAGGTCCATTAAATGTTCATGGGCTATTGCTATTTTGCCTTTTGCAAAATAATCTGAACAATTAAAAGAGAGTTGCCTCCTTTTTTCTAAGTCAGAGGAACACTGTAACATTATATTGAAAGATAATGGGTAAAGATGGAAATGGAAAAGGGCAAAATGAAGGACCTTAAAGAGCCCAGTCAAAAATGGTGTCTCTAAATATGCCTTAATGCTTGGCACAACCTACATATTTGTATATGAGCCCATACTGTTTTCCAAACTGTCGACCTCTGTTTGAAATCATTATAGGTTAGGAAACATGTGGTACAAAATCTGTGCAGGCACTAGCAAAACCAGAAAAATGAAGAAATGATTTCACTCACAACCTTTAGCTTCCTTGTTGTATGGAGATGCTTTATGAGATTGCCCCCATGGTTCCTTCTTGCTGTGCTGTGTATGTTGGGGTGGGAAGGTGAAATTTTATCTTCCAGAAATCCAGACGTGTCTATGATGAGCTTTGTTTCATAGGACATATATATCAGGAGCTAAGGGGTAAATTCTTTGCTACCTAAAGACTGTAAATCATCGAGGCTTAATTTTTTCCTTTTACTTAAATGTGTGCTGCCCCTTTTACGAAAAGGCTGACACTCACAACTATACAGAAAAGACACTCTTGGGTATGAACTGAAATGAACAATTACCAGGCTCTCCAGGGTGCTGAGAGGATTAGCTTCAGATCCAAAACCGAATTTAAATATGCAGAGCAAATCATGCCAGTAGCTTGGGATTTGCCTTAGGAACGATAGAGACCCTATCAACTTTCTTTAAGGAACGTGTCTTACCTTCAAATCCCCACCATAGCTCCTTGACATGTATAGCCACCACTTTGATTTCTACCTCCACAACACTGGCAAACATGCCAGGCTCTCTCCAGAGTCACTCTGCAGCTGCCCGAACAGAGGCATACAGTCCTCAGTACTGAGGGGAGTGGGGAGGGGGTAGGGGGAGATCAAGGATGCCTGTGAATATAAAGTAAGATAAGAACCTCTACCAGATCCACCCCACACACCCCAAATGCTTTTTTTTGTCTACAAATGTTGCATAATTAGTTTTGGATAGCAACAATAAAAGTCTCAAGGAAATGAAGTTTTCGAGACATCCCTAACATTTTTTTTTAAATCAAAACCTCTTCCCCACACATTAGCAGGTTTTGTGATGTTTTCTTCTATGTTCTTTAGAGTAATTTTGCTACTTGACAACTAGACTTAAAGCTGCCATAGACTTAAAATTGTAATCTTTGAAAGTGACAAAAATTCCTTTCTTCTTTAAAGGCTGATTCTATTCATCGCCTCTCCCACAGCCTCCTCCACCCCACTTTTTGCTTTATTTTATGTGTGATTTTTTTCTTCTTCTCATCTCCTTCTCTTCACATAATGCTGTAGGTATATTTGAAAGTATTCTATAAAGAACTCAAGCAGAAGCACATAGTCCTCACCACCACCCCACCCTGACTATTACTTCAGTCTTAAGGTTGACCTTGATGCACTCCAAGCAGTAGTGGGCTCCCATTTCCATCTCCAGAAAGTCACTGGCCCATGCTGATCCTTAAAACAACGTCAGTGGAATTAGAGAGCAGGCCAGGCCAGGAGGAGAGATATCGACTAGAGGACAGCTGAGGACTCTATTTCAAAGACAAGCAAGCCTCCACCTCAATCTCCTTAGATCTGGTTCTAATCCCAGAGCCAGAGAGTGGCCCTGTGAACTGTGGTTTATCACTAAACAGAATTCCTAGCAGCTTCAAGATAAAAGAAGGCCGATTCTGTTGATTCCCTCCAGTGATGATTGTTAGCTGGAATTCAGAATACTCCTGAAAGCTGAAAGGTCCTGCTGAGGGAAACAGTGACCTTTGTGGCACTGACTGAAGGGTGAGTACCAATGCAGACACTTCTGTCCGTCCCTGTTGTTTCAGAGGCAAAATCCTGAGTGAGGAAGTGGGAAGGGACACACTATGTCCAAACTCTTAAAGCGTGTAGCATGAAATCTAGGTGACAAAGTGAAAAAGGGAGAGACCGTTAGGATTGGACCAGTGCTGGTCCCTGCTTCAAATCAAATGACCAAGAAATGACTTCTACAGAACAGTGGAACCTGGTCATGCAAGGTTTTATAAAGAGGACATTTGATTGACCAGATAAGGTGACATAAGAACCTTAAGCATCCAAGAATCCTCCTATCAAAACCCCCTCATTAACAACACTTGTAGCGTAAACAACACTACAAATCTGCACTGACTACCGTTTCAAAGTCATTGGTGACAGGACTCATGCCAAATCACAATTCAACTGACACAATGGTGCCAAATGTTGGGCTTTTGATATTCTTTTTGATCATATAAAGGTTTTCAATTTTTGGAACTAAAATTTTGGAGATTTGGTTCAATCGATAGTTTTATTGTTGTTTTCCAAACCTTAGAACTTTCTAGTAGCCTTAGAAAGGATCTTATAAGTGGACCTTTCTGCCTAAACTGTCTAGTGTTTGCATTTCAGCTCTGCTCAAATGCTCAGGAATCTATTGAGCTAAGCAGTGGTGGCTCACATTTTAATCCCAGCACTCAGGAGGCAGAAGCAGTTTGATCTCTGAGACCAGCCTAGTCTACAGAGCAAGGTCCAGAACAGCCAGGCCTCCAGCAACCCTGTCTGGAAAAATCAAGAGAGAGAGTGTGTGTGAGGGTGTCGGGGAGATACTAATGCCACCTTGTTCGCTGTCTTTTAGGAGTCAGTCATTTAGATCAAAGGAAATAAAGAATTAAATCAAATTTTTGAATATCAGCATAAACATAACTATCAAATGTAGATCTCCTGTTTTGATTGGTTTGAAAGAACACATAAATCTGTTTGGTGGAGTTGGATTGAATTACTACCACTCCTTCTCTAGTTCTATGAAAAATGTATTAAAAGACTTTATGCTGAAACAAAAATTCTTATTTTAATAGATCATTATTTCACTTGGGAAGGAAAAACTAATTTTGCCTCCAATTTAATACTTCAGCACCTTGCAGGTTGCTTCTATCCCATCCATAAACTGAGCATGTTCTGCTGCCTTCTCCTCAGAAGGAACTCCAGCTTCTAAAATAATACAAAGGCCGTGAAGAGACCTATGAAATGCACTAGATAGACTCCATGTTCAAGCACAAATACAAAAATAGGGTTTGGAGTTTGAGTGTTGTCACAGTCCTTGGCTTGAAGATTGTTGAGTTAAATATACATTGAAAACTGAGCACAGACTCAGGAAGCTTCGGACAATTTCCATGTCTGAATCCCATACATTTACTTCAAGACAAGCCTGTGTTTCCTCGAACATGAGTTGCAGAGATGAGGTGTGTGCCAGTTCTTCTACATGTTAACAAGGCCTCTGTTGGAGTGAGGAATGTAGTTAATTTGCTAGAATTTTCATACCATGCACAAAGCCCTAAGTTGGATCCCCAGCATCACATAAACCAGTAGAGTGGTCCGTGCCTCAAATGCCAGTACTTGAGAGAAAAGGGGCAAGGGAAAATCAAGAGTTCAAGGTCATCCAGGGCTGCATAGCAATTTTTTTGAGACTAATCTGCACTACATGAGATCCTGTCTCAAAAGAAAAAATAATTAATGTTAAATAGACCCTGGTTACTGATGGAAACCTTGAAGGTCATGTTAGTTGCTCCTAGTGGCTATTGATGTTCAAATTTCTAGAGCCTTGTCTTTAACCTTCTTCGGTTGGTTGATTATTTTTGAAACAGTGCTGGGAATTAACTCCAGGGCTCTGCCATGCTAGCCAAGTTTTCTTCTACCCATGAGTCACAGCCCCAAGCCATCACTTTCATGTTTCTCCCACTCCTACCTCAGATCATTAGCAACTGAAGCCTTAGCTTCTGTGAGGGTGTTTACCCCACAGGGGAAGGAGGACTTCTGCTTGCTTGCACTGGCACTGGGCAATAGGAGGGCTCCATCTTTCCTCTCCCAGCCAGAGAGCTCTGTCCTAAGAAGGTTAGGCTGGAGGAGGCTGGTGTTCATCTAGTAAAAGAAATTCACATTGCGAGAACTGAATAAACAGGGCCCTTTCGTTTGCATTGTGCATCTCAGTGGTGACTAGAGCAGAAGAAACCAGTCTGCTGAAAAACCAAGGCAGCACAAATGTTTTGAAAATAATTCTACGGAAACTCTTGTGCCACTGAATCACCCTACTGTAGTTCTAGTTCATTTGACTACTTCATATTATTAGGAGCTGTTTAATAATAATAATAATTAATAGCTTTACAAGAAAGTTTAGAAAAGATACTGTAACAAAATTACAGATTAGCAGTAAAAAAGCATCTGAGGAAAGAAACTATCTATTTGTTGTGGTTTATATACTGAAGTTATTCTTGGGACTTTGTAGAGATTGGCACTTCGTTGATAAAGGGGAAGAAACTGTTCTGAATTCAAGAATGGTGGACTAATAGCAATTGCCCAGGAGGTCTGGGATCCTTTCTGTCGTCAGCAGACAGGGTTGTTTGAGGACTAGAAGGGGCTAATAGGGAAAGTTGTTTCACATCACATATCTGTGTATAATTGTCATGGCAAACTGGGTATAGACCTTGTTAATGATACTGGTCTTTATTTTTGGCTTTTTCTTCAAAATTCTTATTATCAATCCTATACTCTAGGATTAAAAGAGGAAAAGAAAGAATGAAGAGAAACTGAAACATGGTATTTTATACGTGTGTGTGTGTGTGTGTGTGTGTGTGTGCTTGTGTTCATGAACACACATACACATGAATAGTTGTACTCTCATGCACACGCAAACACAGCTTTTTCAAAGATATGGCAAATAGTCTGAAGAGTCTTTAGTGACAGCATCCACTTGTCTCCATTCCCCCTCTCCAAGGTTCAGAGAACAATGGCCTACCATTGTTCGGTACAGTTAAGACTACCAACCTTCATATTGAACAAGGCCGCAGAACATGTGCAGTTAGCATGCTGAGGGCATCAATAATTACATAGGCATGGTAGACTTTTTTTAATCAGGAGCTATTGCATGTTAGTATTTGTTCTAGGAAAGAATGAAGAAAAAAATCATATGGTATGAATTAAACAGAGAGGCTGAGGGGGTTAAGGGGGCCGTTCAGTGGTGGAATGTTTGCCTAACATATGTAGGGACCGAGGCTCAGTCTCTGGCACTACAATAATGAAAAGAGGAAAAACACCCCACTCTAAAGAATAACAAATAACAAATAATAAAAAAGGTTCATTCTTTGACCATATGATTAAAAAGCACATTTTATAACATAGTAATCTATGGAGATTGTAGGCATTATAGTGTCCTTAAGTGCATAGCAAGTCTTAACTGTGTTGGTATCCCAAGGCTTGTTCATTAAATAGGAATCCCTTTATGCACTACCCACAATTGTCCTGCTGTTCTTTTCTTCTTTCTTTTCTTTTCCTTTTTTTGTTCACTTGTTCCTTTCTTTCTTCATTTATCTCTTTCTTTTACTCTAGAAACAGTCCCAGGCCCAGACTTAGAAAGACACAACAACATTATGTGGCGAAAGCAAGAGTGCCTTTTCCGTTGGATGTCCACATTGCTCCCGGGCTCCACGGTATCAGATGTTTAGAAACTTTTCTTCTCTAAACATAAGACTTATTGTGCACCACAATTTTGAGCCACTGACTTATGTATCTTGAGCAGCTACCAACTTGCCAATTCCCTTTGGGTCTCCTTTATATTTTCTTAGACTATTTCTTTCTATTTTGGGTTTTCTTCAAGAAGACTGGGGAGGGGCATGATTCTTTTTAAATTGGTAAGAATAAAACTGTACAGATTTCTGCCCACTTGTATCCTTAAGCATGATCTCTATCAGGCTTGAAAATCAGCTCTGTCATTTTGTATATTTGACTATTTTGTATTCGGCATTATTCTCTTCCTTAGATGCATGGCAATGTATTAAAATGTGGGATTTCTATTACCGTGTAAAAGTGGTTTGATTCTGATTTTCAACATATATTCTTGGCAAAAAATAATATGCATTAAACTTTTCATTTCTATTTTCTCCAGCTCATCAGCTCTGCAGAAGAAAAAGAAAAGTTAACAGCGCTTTACTTTCCCTGTGTTAGCTAATGATGCAATTCATGGTGGAAAATTGTCCTCGATTATGCTGTGTCTCCTGGAGAAATAATGTATATGAGATGAACTGGTGGCCTCCCTCTAGCTCCCAGCACACAGCATTCCCCCAGTACTGAATCCCACCAATCTGATTGCTCTGTCTGTTGAACACTTGAGTATTGAGCACAGCTGGACAAATGTCACAATTCCCTTCATCCTCAGACATGGTAACATATCAGAGAAAGAGGGGACCTAAGATCTTCACTCACCAGTTTTCACTTGTGGCCAAGAGTCTTAGATACTCACAGTAGCATGGATGATGGCATTTCCAAACACCTCCTGTCTACATTTCTTCCAGGTGGTGACCACGTAGAATAAATCTGTCTTTTATCAATAGATACTGACTTTTAATAACAACTCCTTCAAATGCCTGGAGTGAGAAGTCAGTGCAGTCAAATACATTCAGTATAAACCCTGATGTTGGTCAGCAAGCATCTAGACACCATCCATCTTTGTTCATATATATTAAAGATATCAAACTTTTCATTTACATTTAAATAATCTCCAAAATAGTAAGATACACAAAATATAGGCAAGAAATGGTTTTACCTGCTCTAAATTAACCTCCTTGTACTTTAAGTCCCTTGCTTCAATAATACATTTTAATAAACACTTGTAGGCACTAGGTTTTGACTATGGATTGCCTCACCAAGAACTGAAAAAAAAAAAGCCTCTTCTCCAGACAGAAAAAAAGCTCTCAAAAATTCTGCATCACAAGAAGACCCCTTGTTTTCGCATGTTTGCTGTGCAAACATTGTTTGCTTTTGCTTTTATTTCCCAAAGCAAAGCCCCACAAAAACTCAGAGTGGGGATAGAAATCCTCAGAACGCTGTATGCGTTCTAAGTCCATACATACATTTTTCTCAGTTTCTCTGTTTGAATACAGGTAATGTGGTAGTCTTGTTGCTAGGTAGTCTCTTTGAAAGATATTGAAACCACAATCTCAAAGCAAACGTTCTCATCTTGCCGTTTCTGGGACCACTCCTGACCATTATTCCTTCTCTTGTTTATTCTTTTCCCTCCCTTAAATTGCTCTCTCTTTGTTTGTCTGGATACATTTCTCTGCTGTCTCTTCCAATATCTCATCTTTTTCTTTAATCCCCCCCCC
>JADRCD010237280.1:0-15860 GCA_019843815.1 Montemys delectorum | reverse complement strand
AAAGGTCGAGGAGCCGTGACCCCACCAATTCATAACCTGCCCAGTCACTTTACTGGTTTAAGCTTCACTGAAATGTAATAACTTTGGTCGAAGCCTACATATATACGAGAGGATTTAGCCAATATCCTACACCTATCAAGGAAAAGGGAAGGCAGCTCAGATCAGTCTTATGATAACTTAACGTTGCTGAGCTCCGAGACTTAATTTTCAGTTATTGTAACAATAAGAAGAAATGCACAAGACCAAGGCAACCAAAATCCCTGCATAGAAAGGGGAGGAGTCACCTTGGCTGACACCCAGGCCTGGTACACCAAGAAGGGAGCCTCTAACATTATGAAGGCTGAGGAATACATCAAGAGGAAGCAGAAGGACAGAGGTTCCCTTGAGACTAGGGCAATCTCACCGAATGGGATGTCAAGAGATGCAAGGAGCTCGGTGTAGGTGCAAAACTGCCAGCACTTCCAGCAGCTGAGGCCAAAGCATGAAACCCACAGAGAGTGGGTGAGCATAAATGTAAAAGGTTATTGAACAGCAGGAGAGAGAGGGGGGGAGAGAGGGAGAGAGGGAGAGAGAGAGAGAGTCTTAAAGAGAGACTTAGAGCACTGTGAGGTGATGACTCAGAAAACAAAACAAAACAAAACAAAACAAACAAAAAAACTGATAACTAGAGATGCCCAGTGGAAGTGGGTCTCAAGGTGGATTGTAGTGTTTCAGCTTTTTGTTGGGGGTTGGAGAGATGGCTAAGCAGTTAAGAGAATTTGCTGCTCTTGTAGAGGACCCAAGTTTGTTCCTAGTACCCACACAAGACAATTCATAATCACCTGTTACTCCAGCTCCAGGTGACATGACACCCTCTTGTGGTTTCCATGTGCATCTGCACACCTATGCAATACCCCCCACACACACACACACACATACACATAAAAATAATACAAAAGTAATTAATTCTCTTTCTATTCCTTTTGCTATATAAGTATTTGTGTGTGTGTGTCTGTTTGCCTCTCTCTCTCTCTCTCTCTCTCTCTGTGTGTGTGTGTGTGTGTGTGTGCTTATTCTCCCATTTAATTCTCAAAAGTCCTGGGGTACTGGGGCTTGGGAGTCTGATTATTATTCTCTCTATCAAGTGATGGGTATAGGGTCTCCAGAAGTTAGTTCTATCTGACCAGCGTCTCTAGCTTACTAGGCTTCTTCATATCTCATGGATGCCTTGTGGCTGGAAATTTCTGTAAGATTCATCATTAATTCATAGAAAATAAATATGCCTGAAAAATCAATTTTATTGAGGTTAGGAGCCAGGTGAATGAAAGTGTCACTGTTTGTAAAAACCCTGTCCATGCTTAACAGCTTTGTTTTAAAAGAGAGGAAAAGCTACAAAAAGTCATCCTGGGAGGAAGCATGATGAGCTGTATCTTTCATCCCCTCTAAGGCATTTTCCTAACTCAAAAAAGAGCATGTACAATGGAAGAAAAAAAAAGTAATGGTTCTGTTGACTCTAGGGTTGGGATGAAGTTTCCGCATTTAGCATGAGTAAGAAAATATTCTTTCTACCTACATAGTAAAATAGGTTGGGACTAGGTGTGGGAGCTCAGATGGCCCAGGTGTTCCTGAGTCTTCAGTATCAAGAAGAGGAAATGAGATCCTACCATGCACAACCACAGAAGGCTGCAGGACTAATCTGGTAATTACCATCTCCTCCTAGCTTCCTGGCTCTGGACAGATGACCTTTTAAACAGAAATTTCAGAGTGAGATGTCAAGTTCTAAGTTCCTGCCACAGTGGGAGTGCAGCTGAAGCTCTGAGCAGAAAAATGTAGTTACTGTGTCCGAGGATGTCTGCTTGCCAGATGACAACAGAAGCCAAGGATTCCAGAAGAAACGTGTTCATGTCTTGTGCTCCATCCTTGCTGTAAAATCTGTTGGCTTACTGGATGCCGGGCAGAGGTCCATGGTTTATACTGTGCCCAGAAACCATGTTGATGTCCCTGATCCCAGCTCCATCGGAGGCCCTTTTTCAAGTCAGTGCCTGTACTACAAGCAGGGACCATGCTCATTGTCTGTGCTGATGCCAGAAACCATATGGAAACCCATAATCCATGGTCCCATGATCATTAATGAGCAGATAAGTTATTTTCAACGTGATATTGATGACTGAAGATGCCCAATTGAGAAAGAGGAACATGGAAGAGTTCAGTGACAACCTTACCTCTATCCCTCTATCCCAACATCCCTCCCCACAAAAAAATAGTAACAGCCTAGACAGGAAGCCATCAGCGAGAACTCTTAAAAACTGCAATAGGATGCTGGGGCATTGCTTTCCTCAGTATATGACTTTCAGTGGGAATGTGGGAGGGGAAACACCCAGTTCCATTTATGGGTCATGCCACTGAGGGTTTGACCACGCCCCAGTGAGTATATAAGATAACACAAATTGGGCTCTAATTTTATTTTGTTTTTGCTGGGGGACATTACAAGGGTGGAGGGGAGGACAAGGAAGGACAGGGAAGCAAATGTTATAAGGCTGTAAGATGTGATGTCCCCAGAGAATCAATAAAAATACTATGTTGGGGGAAAAATCCTGTTGGTCTAGGAGCCTCCTTTGCTCAAGTGCCTCCTAATTTTGGGGAAAAACAAACAAAAACTGACTAACTTCAGAGTCCACAAAAAATAATAAGAAAACATTTGCATATGATGCTTTGTATGTGTATATACACAAGTATGCACCTGTTTCCTATGTGCATGCATGTAGAGGTCAGAGGTCAACCTCAGATGCCTTTTTCATTTGTTGCCCACTTTGTATTTTGAAACTGAGTCTCCCATGCACCAAGATTCATCTAAGAGGCTAGGTTGGCTGCCTGGTGAACCCCAAGGATCCTTCTGTCTCTATTTGCCTAGGGCTGGGATTATAAACATATGGCTCCACGCCCAAATTTTTCACATGAAAACACAGGGATTTGATCCTGTGTCTTCATGCTTCCAAGCATGTCCCAAGAGAGTCACCTCCCCAGTTCCTTCAAATGATAGGGATCAGCTCATCGCAGAACTTGGAGGAATAGGTGGAGCTGGGATTTTTACAAAACTACTGCCAGCTACAAAGATTTCCCAGGTCTTATGTAAAACATGACTGGTAACTATGGTCCGGCCATTGACTTCACTAACTTCATTCTAGCAAAGGGGAAAAAAAAACATGATTTGTTTTCAAGTAGCTCCCAGTAGGAAGGCATGGGACATTTCAAACAGTGTGTTTTGGAGTTTGGGTTAGGGAGAAAATGAATTGCAGAGCTGTTTTACTGTTGTTGATGCTTTAGGTCCAGGATAATAATTCTGTCTTTCTCTGTGATTCAGTTGGTTTCTGCATGAGACCCTAAGTCCTGGAGTTCTAAAGTGTGCCTTAATGAAATATTTGTATAGGTGCCTGTAGAATGGTTTAGCTTTATGTAGCTAGAAACTTTAATTTTATTTTTAAATGATTTATAACTACTGCAAAGTCAGTGTAAACACCAGCATATTGTACTAGTTTCAGATCTGTTGCTATGATAAAATACCCTGATAGCAAGCAACTTGGGGAGAAAGTTATTTCGGTTCATGTCTCCGGAGCACACGCCATCATTTTGGAGACTCCAAGTGAGAACTTTAAGCCGCTAGTCACATCGTAGCCACAGTTAAGAGCAGAGGGAGATGAATGCATGCTCACTTGCTTGATTGTGCTCCGCTAGATCTTCCTTCCGTTATGCAGTTTAGGACCCCCTACTTAGGGAATGGGGCTTCCCGCAGTAGGATGGACCTACCCAGGTCAGTTAACTTAAGGTAGTACTTCATAGTGCTCCACAGGTCAGTCCAATGTAGACATTCCTTAATTGAGAATCTCTTCCCAGGTGACTAGGTTTTATCAAGTTGAGAAAGTTAGCCATCACATGTATGTTACATGGGGGAAAAAAAGAAGTTATTTATACTGAAAAACTATAAAATAAAGATAGATCTAAAATAGTGTGAAGTCCTTGCTGATTTCATTAGGAGAACTCTTAAGCTAAAAATACCTTAAAATGTTTTTAAAATTACTGTTCTTGATACAGATTAATTGTGACCTTGACTCAATAGCCAAGAGTTTCTTATGCAAGTAATAATCACAAAATTTGGGGACTACAAAATCAGGATATATTCATAGTAGAAAATTTAGGAAATAAAATAGAGATTTATCAGTGGTTAAGAGCACTTTCTGCTCTTACAGAAAGCACGCTCACAGCCACCTGTAATTCCATGTCTAGGGAATCTGAAGGCCTCTTCTAATATCTGTGTGCACCACATTCACACATACACATGTGCATGAGCACATACACACACACACACACACACACACACACACACACACACCAAAACAAATCTTTAGTAAGAACAAAAAAAAAATAAGAAATCAAAGTTGAGAGGAAACCCAGCACATTGCTTAAGAAAGTCATGGGACTCCATTACAGTGGGGGAGAGAGAAGGAAACGGGGATAATAGGTAGGGTCAGCAAGAGTCCTGATGCTCTTACATGGGGCAATGAGCAGTCAACAAGCTGTCTCATTTCTGTCCTCTCTGCCATCTCCACCACAGGTAAATAACAGGAATGTCAGACAGCAGATGGATTTTATTGGGTAATGAAAATGGGAATTTCAAAGAATCTTGTTTCTACTTCAGTGGAGCCAATAAGCATAGATGAAATCCTCCCAGAGAGATGCCAAAAAACTTACAATGTGCGCCTGTCTCTGTCCTTGGTGTTTTCTACCTAAATTGGCTACTTAATCCAATCCTTCAGATCACAGGAGTTTAAAGGCCAACTCCTGTGATTTCGCTTTTATTGCTAAGCAAGGAATGCATTTACAGGAGATGGGACCAGGTCTCCATTTCTGCTTTTCTTTGGGAGAAAGAAGAAATGGTCTGAAAGTAATTGGTTTCAAATGGTGGTATTTCTCAAGCTGGATTTAATGATCAGTTATACTAAACACGATTAACTCTACTGGTTATCCTCAGGCAGAGTGGAAACATGATTTCACAGCCAGGTGTAGTGGTACAAGCCTGTAATCCCTGGGCTCAGGAGACAGAGACAGGAGGATTGTACATTTAAGGCCAAGTTAAGGTAGTCAAACAGAGAGGATAGTTTAGCCTAGGACCCTGTTTTGGATTTTGTTAAGCACACCCCACCATTTTCCTCTTAATGCACTTGGCAACTTAGCAGCCTAGTTTATTCAGTTGCACATACTACACACACACACACACACACACACACACACACACACACACCTCTGAACAATTCACCTAGAAACCTCAGGATCCCTTAACCTCTCAACCATATTGAGCTACATATACTTTTATTTCTGAACAATACTATAGATTTCTCCATCCCTTGGCAAGAGTCACAGTTAGATGGTTTCTATTCAAGTATACTTGCAATATCTTTGTGTATGAACACTAGATTGATCCTCCTCCATCCAGCCCGAACTGGTTTTGGTTGCATGAACAGTTAAGGCGAACCCATGTCCTCCAATGACCTTTTAGGAAAAATCTAACTCTCTCATGTATGTGCATAATTACAGGATGGGTATATGAATTAAATGAGGTACATTATGGGAAGGGATGGTCACAGTAGAAAAATTACTACATAAACTAATCTAGCTATCAAAATTGAGAACTGTCTAAACTATGCCTCTCTGTAAGCAACCAGTTCCTGCTCCCCTTAGACCCCAAAGAGACTCCAGGCCATATCTAGGGACTGCCAAGTGTCCCCAGTCATCCTGCTGCCAATTCTGACTATATATCCCACTTTAAACTGTACTATCATTTGTTCTGTTTGCTTCTTTTGTTAATATGTGCAAACTCTTATTTGCATACCTTTGGATGAAAGGCTACTAACCTGGAAACATCTGCTCTGCTTCCCCCTTACCAACAGGAACAAACCTGGTCTACACAGTGGGTTCCAGGCCAGTCTTTGCTTCTCTATTAGATTGAGTCTCAGAAGCAGAAAATGAATGAATGAATTAATTAATTAATTAATTAATTGGATGTTGCAGATACTGTTTCTCTGTGCATTCAATCCTGTTTTTATAAGACCACTTTGAGCTGTTGCTTGCACACTCTCATCTTCACTAACACATTAACATTACATGTTCATACCATGTGTGACAGACAGTAAAGCTCACACAGGGCAGGAGTTAATTCCTGGGGTGCTGTCTTCTGAATCAATAGATAGTGTAGAGAAACAGGTGTCTCTTTCTTCATACCTTTTGAATGAAACAGATTTCAACTGGTGATGTTTATGTCTTTTCTTCTTAGAAACACATAAAAAATAGCACTTTTCCTAAACTCTAAACTAATGGACTCGTTTATACAGACATCCAACAAACACGGCCAATACACGCTAAGGGCTCTGTGATGACCTGGACTGTGAAATTAAAAATAGAAATGAGAGAAATGCAATCCCTGCTGTAAGAAAATTTAAAAATGAGTGAGAATAATAATTAAAACACCAACTTTATTTATTTATAATTGTCACAGGGCCCATAATAGAGAATTAAAGACCTCTGCTAGACTCTAGCAAAACCCAGAATTCTCATTTCCCTTGAAAAACTGTGCCTTCCACAATCTGTATTGCAACCTGATATTTTAGGAATACAATTAAGTATTTTATTTCAAGATACTTATTTCGCCTTTATAGTCTTTTTAATCTTGGGTATTAAATGTATAAGGACTTTAAAAGAATTTTCAATGGGCAGATAAAAGCCCCGGGCTTTTATATTTCTAAACTGTCATTTAGCAAGTATTATATGTGGCTGGTGATCATGATAACCTGTTGAAATAGTGAATCTCAGAAATACAGCTGGAGCCACTAATGAGGGAGTTGAAGGAGAAAACAAAGAGTGTGTGTGTGTGTGTGTGTGTGTGTGTGTGTGTGCACCGTGTACCTTACTGTGTATGTGTGTATTGTATGCAAATATGTATTGTTGTATGTATATACATGTGTGTATTTGTATATTGTGCATGTACATGTGTGTATCTCTGTGTTTATGTGTATATTATATGTGTATGCAGGTGTGTGCATGCATGTATACATGTGTACATGTATGCACCTGTGTAAGTTGTATGCAGAAATTATGTGTGGGTATGTGTGTACATGTGTATATCTTTGTGTGTATGTGTATATTGTGTGTGTAAAGGTTTGGATGAGTATGTATGTATGTGCATGTGTTTATCTCTGTGTATTTGCATATTGTGTGAGTAGGCAGGTTTGGATATGTGTGGATGTATTGCATGTGTGTATCTGTGTCTGTATGTGTATATTGTATGTGTATGCAGGTATGTATTGTACATGTATGTACCTGTGTGTGTATTGTATACAGATGTGTATGTGTGTATAGGTGTATGTATGTGTATATTTGTGTGTGCATGCATATATATACACACACACATATAAATGTGTGTGTGTATATATACATAGTGTGTGTGTGTGTGTGTGTGTGTGTGTGTGTGTGTGTGTGTGTTGTGTGGCCTGCAGCACAATGTTACTTTCCTTTGTATTCTCCAAATAAATTGCAAGTGCTTCCTTTGGAGATGATAGAAAATGGTTTCACCATTCTAAAGAAATAAAGCACATTAACCCCAAAAAATATATGAAACAATTTCAAATTATTAAATACAGGTCGCAAAGAACAGTGGTCCGTGAAAGAAGAGAAATGAATGAGACAGACACCACAATTGTCCTGGTGCACTGACTAGGAGAACTTTGGATGACAGGAAGAAAAGAGAATCCAGGGAGAAGGTATCTGACTTCCTGAGTTTAGGTGAGGACAAGTATAGAGAGAAGATTCTGAGGCAGGAGGCAGGGGCAGGGGCAGGGGCAGGGGCAGGGAGAGCCCTGGCTATCAGTAAGAGCTGATTTGACGGGTGCTGTAGAGTTCTTCCAAGTTGCCGGTCAATATCAACCATCACAACATCAATTTTAGTGTGATTTAAGCTGAGATATCCCAAAAAGCTTTCAGTCCTTACTTGAAAATAATTAGCTCTTCATGCTAAATTATTTGTGAAAGCCATTTCTCATCAGTAAATTCCCCAAAGACTGATCCAGATGCATCAAACTGTCCCTGGATTCCTTCACTTTTTAGTTGTGAACACAAAATAATATCCCCAGAAGGAAAATGTCCATTGTGCCATCTTCATATCGGAAACATCTAAACAAGAATGACCCTGTTCCTGCCACCTGTCATACTTAATCAGAACCTACCTGAATGACCTAGTCATAGCTTGACATTTACAAAGACCTTGTCTTCAAATAAAAATTTCCTAATATATACTATGATTTCACATGTCTGGGGCAGAGGGACATGATTTTATCGATCAAAATCACCTTAGCTAGAAACCCAATGTATTTAGACGGTAGGTCCTAAATAAACAATAAGAGAACATTAAATGTCAGCAACCACTGCCCTAGCAGCAGATGAGATCAGGGGGTAAAGAAAACCACTCATCAGAGTAACAGTCCTTGGGTAGATGATCCTGGGCTATTTAAAATGTTGATTGACCATGAGCTCAGTGGTATTTCTCCATGGTTTCTGCTTCAGGTTCCTGCCTCGAGTTTCCTAGGTGATGGACTGTGACCTGGAAGTGTAAGCCAGATGAACCCTTCCTTCCTCCGAGGTGATTTTGGTCAGAGTGTAACACCATGGATATGGAAAGAAGATTGCAACAGTCACCTATGTATACTGTCATGGCACTGACAGAAAACAACTTAACTCTGTTAATTTATCTGAATGGGCTATTTTTCCAGATCAGACACCACACTCTGGCCCTTTTTTTCGCATGTATTCTCAGGCCCCAATCCCCTGAGCTTTGCTCATGGAGCAGTCGTCTGCTTAAGACTCAGATCATCACTCAGCTGACAGGATCTCCTCCAAGATCAGTTTAACCTAGTGCTTTTTGTACTATGAACCTGTCACATTTCTCTCAATATAGAAATTTGAACGGTCCCCACTGGGTGTTTCCTTAGGATGAGTCCAAGGGTTCATTTCTTTCTTCGATGTCCCATTTTAAACATCCATTTTGAACTTCATGTTTTTCAGCCAGCCAGATGTGCATTTTCTGAGTTAAACGGCCGTGGGCTTCAGGCACAGTGCTAGGTTCTACATGTCTGATGTACTCAGGTAAAATATCCCTGAGTATCTAGAATGATGCTTCTCTTAGAGGAGGCTCATAACCATCCATTGGACTGAGCACAGGGTCCCCAATAAAGGACATAGAGAAAGGACCCAAGGAGCTGAAGGGGTTTAAAGCCCTGTAGGAGGAACAACAATATGAACTAACCAGACCCTCGAGAGCTTCAGAGACTAAACCACCAACCAAAGAGTACACAAGGAGGGACTCATGGCTCCAGCTGCATATGTAGCAGAGGATGGCTTAGTCGGTCATCAATGGGAGGAGAGGCCTTTAGTCCTGTGAAGGCTCTATGCCCCAGTGTAGGGGAATGCCAGGGCCAGGAAGCAGGAGAGAGTGGGTTGGTGAGCAGAGGGAGGGGGGAAGGAATAGTTCCCCCCCCCAAGGGGAAACCAAGAAAGGGAAGAACATTTGAAATGTAAATAAAAGAAAATATCTAATAAAAAAAGAATGATGCTTCTGTTGGTAGTTTTCAAAGTACATAACAAATGACAGCTACAGCTAGAAGAATACACACACACACACACACACACACACATACACACACACACATACACACACACATACACACACACACATACACACATACACACACACATACACACACACATACACACACACATACACACACACATACACACACACACATACACACACACACATACACACACACACATACACACACACACACACACACACACATTCACAAGATAATTGTACCATGTGTTGCCAGAAGCATTTAAATGGGATCTAAAGGGGACAGGGAGGTGGCTCAGTCAGTAAAGTGTCAACCATGCAAGCAAGAGAGTACCCTAGTCTGGACACTAACACCCATATAAAAATCTATGTATGTCAGCCTACATCTTGTAATCCAAAAAATGAGGAGGTAGACACAGGGAGACCCCTAAAGCTCTTTGACAGCTAGCCTAGACAGTTGCTGAGCTCCAATTCAGTGAGAAACCTTGTTTCAGAAAATAAGGTAAAGAGGGATTAAGGAAGGCACCAGCACTGACCCCTGGCATCTGCATGAAAATGTATACAACATACAAGGTTTTTATGTGCTCACGTAATAACATAGATGTACTACTGAGCTAGCTAGCCTTGATTGTCATCTTGTAGGGTCATCTGAAAAGGGATTCTCAACTGAGGGATAGTTCACATCAAATTGGCCTTTGGGAATGTCTGAGGGGGCATTGTCTTGATTGTTACTTGACATAAGATGGTCCAGCCCACCGTGGGTGCCACCATTCCCCACTTAGAGAGTCCTGGGATATATAAGAATGGTAACTAAGCATGATCCTGACAGTGAATATGCAAGAATTGTATCTGGTTCAATTCCTGCCCTGACTTCCATCAGTGATGGACTGTGACTTGGAAGTATGAGCTAAAATAAGCCTTCCAAAAGTTGTTTTCAGTCTGAATGTTTTGTCACAGCAACAGAAAGGAAAGAACAAACACAGACCAGAATATGAAAAAAGAAATAGGATGTAGGGAACCAGATTGCAAGCTGCATTTCCAAGGATAGCCTAAGGGGCTTAGATTTAAAAAGAGAAACACATGAACAAATGAAAGGGCACAGTAGAGGGAGATTCCTGAGATTGGAAACTGCCACATATTGTGAGCCGTGATCCAGGTAATCCGGGAATTCTCAGGTGCTACAGAAATTTCTACAGAAAATGAGAAAGATGGCTCAGCAATTAAGAACACAGGCTGCTCTTGCAGAGGACCTAGGTGCAGTAACCAGCACCCATATGATAGCTCACAACCATTTGTAACTCCAGTTCCAGGGCATTCTCCACCCTCTTCTGGTCTCTGTCAATGCTACATTCATGTTTTGGACAGACATCCATGCAGACAAACCATCTGCAAAGCTAACTTCATCAGGGAAATAGGGTTCTCTTCTGAGCTTTGACCCACTATGGAAAGAGATTTCTAAGAATCAAGGGTATTGACATTTTAGCAGGCTGTATGTTGTCTATTCTATTCCCAAAACCACTTGGATGTTCATATGTCAGTCAAGGATGGAGAAGGCCTGAAGATAGATCTACATCAAGACATATCTCAGCTTCTTTGTCTTTTTCATACAGATTCCCTTATCTAGACAATAAAACATAGAAACCAGATATCTTTTTAGGAGCCCTCAATAGAACTCTGTTCATGAGCTTTATTAGGAGTCTGATAACTGAATAAGATTCTCATCTCTGTCTATGAGCTCTAGAATAGATTCTTCAGACCTGAGCATACACTTTGCCTGATAGTCACTCTGCTGAATCAGAGACAAGATTACACCCTTCTGTTCTTTCTTCCTGGAGACCTGGTCTTCAGCCCTAGGGTGCTGATTTGAACATCTGTCTCGGTGGACATTTGTGATTCAAATACACATTTATTCCAACAAGAACCTCACTGTCAGCAGCTTAAAGAAGGGAGAAGATGTAGAACTCAAAAGAAAACACCTTGTCTTGAACTAAAGCTGCATCTCTTGCATTGTCTCCCAAGCTTTTCAATGTGCTTGCTGATCCCGCAGCCTGTTCTCCATGGAGCAGCCAGAGTGGAAAATTTAAAGCTTCAATCAGGTATAGTCTCTGCTCTCTTGGAATCTTTAAGAGCTTCCCATTTTGATTAGGATAAAATTCACAGTTTTGATTAAGATAAAAGTCAAATTCCTCGCCCCAACTACCAGGCTTCCAAGCCTTTATCTCTGCCACATGCCACCATCTTTTTCTTCATGCCCTTCTCATAGTCACACTGGCTTTTCCATACGTATCTCAGAATGTGTCACAGCGTCAAAAACATGCTCAGAATGAAACTCTTCAATGACCACCTACTTAGCCCTCTGCCTCAATCCAAAAGAAGCCCGAAAGCACAGGCTCAGCATCTCTCTCAGGTCCACTTTCTCTGGTGTTTCACATAGACCTGTGAGTAGCCATGTCCTAGACATGTGATTCTCAACCCCACCAGCGTCGTCTGCCATCCTTCCTCCTGTGCGGGAGAACACAAGTGGGAAAGGATACATAATAAAATCACCGCGGAAAATACTCTATGGAAAAGTAGCGCAGAGCACTTTGCTCTGTGGATGATGCCATCTCCAGTGATGACTATGCCCTGGAAAGAGTGGAAGGCACATCAAACACTATATGAGGGAAGTCCAGGAGAAGACATGTAGACTGGGACAAGTTTTCCTTTTACTGCACTAACAAAACTTCAGTGGAAGAAAGCACAGAATTCCCCACAGCGCCAGCCCGCTGTTCACATTTACAGCCCACCCCTACCTCCGCACCTAATGCCCCTACAATCTCAGTGTGTTGCTAGGTCTCTTAATGCTAGCAGCTGTAGTGTTGGGTTGTTCTCCTCCCTGTAGAAGATTCTCTGCACACGTGGAATGGAAATTTTGACAAAAGAAAAGTCACCGTTTCCAAAACAAGGTGACAAACAGCCCAGATCTTCAGAGACATATCCGAAGGTGTAATCAATCATTCACTAAGCCCTTTACCCTTTTCAAGGGTAAGAAAAACAAAAGGCAAGACAAAGGGGTAGATGGCAGGGGACTATACACCTCTGGGGTGCCAGCCGTCAAGATGATTCGGCCGCTAGGTGGCAGTAGCACGCAGGCCTTCACTGGCAAGACCCATAAGATTTGCAGAGCGTGGAGGTCCTCACAGGTAGGTGTGTCCACCCAGAAGGAAGGATCACAGATGATGCTGGTGGGATTGAGAATCGCGTGCCTAGGGTGTGTCTAGTCACAGCATTGTGGGATACCCTGGATCAGAGAGTTTTAAACTTAGCACCCACTCGCAGGTCTTTTTAGTGACATGGTTCATCCTTGCTATGGCTGGCAGGTGTCCTTGGATACAAAAAGCAAACAAGCTTGGAAGGGCTAAACATATGCTTCACTGAGCTGTGTTTGTGACGTGTGTGTGTGTGTGTGTGTGTGTGTGTGTGTGTGTGTGTGTGTGTGTGTATGTATGTATGTGTGTGTGAAGATTTGAGTTTAGCATTTAGTCTTTGGAGCTACTGGGTCCTAGCCAACAGGGAAGAAGTTGTGTAGGAAGAGAATCCTTGATGACAGTTGTAGTTCCCAGGGTGGAGATGACACCGTGGAGTCCTAAGAAGGGGGAACTTAAAGACAATGACAGTTGGAGCTGTTGATTTTATTGTTGTTGTTTGTTGTTTGCTGTTGTTGTTCTTTGCACCCAGCAACACACAGTGTGTCTGTACATCTCTGTGGCTTTTGTCCCCAGAAGTAACAATGAACGCCGATTCTATCTCACCATACCCTCCTTTTGCCTTCACGCACATCTGATATATCGCAACACTCGAGTACACATTCCCTTCCCCTGCCTCTCCACACATTCTCTGCACATACATAGGCATAATTAAAAATAAAATACGTCTTTAAAATGCTTTTCTGATACAACAAAAATTCAAAACAGCAAAGGGTCGTGTTGTTGCCCAGCCCCGCCCCTTCCCGACCCAGAACCTGGTGTCTTGTGTGGCAGCAGGCTCCATTTCTTTTTTTAGGGTCTAGAAGTATGTTTCTAATGAACTCTATAATTGGTTGCTGGAGGGGACCTCCACTTTCAGCAGCAGCGGTCATTATTCTAGAGCTGCGCATGGAGCTTTGGAGCCTCCAATCAGCTCTGCCATCATCTCCCTTTAAAAAAAATGCTAATTTTATTATCTTCATTAAGTGTATTTGTCATGTGTGCCTATGAGTATTGTCGTAGTACAAAAGCAGAAGTCAGAGAGCAACGTGCAGGAGTGGGCTCTCCTCTCCCACCATGTGGGGCCTGAGAGTTGAACCCAACTGTAAGGATCTTCACTCCCTGAGTCACCTCTGAAGCCCATCTCTCCTTCCTCAAGCAAATGAAAGACCAGAAAGAAAGGAAACTTAAAGAAAACAGACTGGGGGCTCCAGACATATCTTTGAATTTATGCTTCACTTCTCCGCATAGATCACCTAGGATTCATAACTTCAAATCTACTCTGCTTTAAGTTGAAATAAATCACTAGGTAATTTATGTCACCTTTTTTATGAAAAGGAAAAAAAAAAAACAATGTTACCTGAAAATGTTTCCTGTCTTCACTTTCTCCCACAATGTTTTATAGTAACACTCATTTCCTTTTAAGATAAGACGTGTGTGTGTGTGTGTGTGTGTGTGTGTGTGTCTGAATCACAGGTTGTAGACCAAACCTTTAACACATGAGTACATGAACATTTGGAAGCCATGAGCAATGCAAACCACAGATTATGATTAAAAGTAAATAGAGATGTTCTCACCAAGAGTGGCAAAAGACCGGCTATGGTTAGCTTCCCCTTCTTCCTCCTCCATCTACATCAGGGGCCCTCAACCTTTCTACTGCTGTGACCTGTTAAGACAGTTGTGGTGACCCCTTCATCATAAAATTATTTCATTGCTACTACATAACTGTAATTTTGCTATGGTTAGGAATCGTAATAGAACTATCTAATATGCAGAACATCTGATAAGCAAACTCCCTCCAAAGTGGCCACGATGCACAGGTTGAGAACTGATGATCTAGCAGGCTCACACAGATACACAAACACTGTTGACCCATGGTTTTATTAAGCCTTGTCATGGCTTTTTATTCCATAAGGGCCTTTTCATTTATTGCATTTAAAAATTGATTTATTTACTTATGCATGTCATTTTTGTGTGTGCGCATGTGCCATGGTGCACATGTAGAGCCCCAGGGGACAACTTGCCAGAATCACTTCTCACCTATCATGTTTGTCTCTTGAGACCACCTTCAGGTCATCAGGCTTGGGAGTAAGTGCGCCCTTTTCTTACCTGCTGAGCCATGCCACTGGCCATAGATCACCCCGCTGAAGAATGAACTCAAAACTTGCCCGATCCTAATTATCAATATGAACAGGAAAATTCTTGACTCCTTCATGAGTCTGGTAAATGAGAGCAAATACATGAAGACAGAATGTCTGGAACATTACAGAACATGAGTATCATCATGTCCGTCTCCTTAATTTAAATTTAAAGGTGTGGTGAGGGAAAATTGTACAGAGGGAGAGGTGGGGAAAGAATCAAGGAGCTTGCAATGAAAGCTGAGATGATCTGCTATCCTGGAGAGGGTCGGGGTATGTGCACATATGTGCAGGAGCACATGTGCATGTCCACAGAGGCCAGAGGAGGACCTGAACTGTCTACTCCATCACTCTCCACCTTACTTCCTCAAGACTGTCTACTCTCTGATTGTGTAAGCCAGTCTACTAAACCCCTTGTGTAATAATACATGCTTTCTTGGTTCTGCTGCTCTAGAGAATGCTGATTAATACTCCATCCTACACTAAGTCCTCGGGCGAGCTCAGCTAATGCCAGGGCCATGATGTTGAGCCTAAGCCTGTCATGGGGATTATGTTATCCTGATGAAAAACAGACTCATCACTTCAGAGGACCTGTGTGAATAAGGAGGAACATTGAGGTCACCCTTGTGGCTGAGGACAGCATGTACCATTTGTAAATCAACTAAGGTAGGTCCTAGTGCCGACTTAGAATTTACTAGAATGCCAACTCTGCTCAGGAGACAACACTGTGGTGTAGGTGGCCGTCTGGGACGAAAACCTTGTTACTGGAGTTGTCACCATCAGAGCCTAGGCTCTGCAGCCCTGACAAGCAAGGCTTAGCTACCCATCCTCAATATGCCACTTAAA
>JADRCD010237279.1:0-24014 GCA_019843815.1 Montemys delectorum | reverse complement strand
TGGTCCAGAGCAGGCAGAGTTGGGCAGGGAGTTGGCCCGTGTCTACCATACTCAGTCCTGAGCTTCATGGGGTTTGGCCTTCACTCGGCCTTACCAGTTCTTCTGTCTGGTGGCATGGTCCCCTTGCCCCACAAAATGCTATCTTAGCTTGGGTTTCTATTTGTGATAATGAGCCATCATGCCCAAAAATCAAGTTGTAGAGGGGGAAAAAAAGGCTTTATTTGGCTTACACTTCCACCTCATGGTTCATCATCAAAGGAAGTCGGGACAGGAACTCAGACAGGGTAGGAACCTGGAGGCAGGAGCTGATGCAGAGGCCATGGAGGAGTGCACCTTACTGGCTTGCTCCTCATGGCTTGCTCAGCTTACTTCCTTATAGAATCCAGGACCACCAGCCCAGGGATGGCACCACCTACCATGGGCTGGGCCCTCCTCCATCATTCACTAGTTAAGAAAATAGCCTACAGGCTCCCTGATCTCACGAAGGCATTTTCTCAATTGAGGTTCCTTGCTCTCAAATGGCTTGAACTTGTATCAAGTTGACATAAAAAACTATCTAGCACAGACTCCAAAATCTCAGAGAGAAGCAGAGATTTCTGAGTGACTCTTGTCTCTCGGTGCTACTTTACCCCAGTGCACTTCTGGGGGTGGGGAGGTCCTAGCCAGGAGCTAGAAAAACAGGGCACTATCTATGCAAAGCAGAGTAGCAGATAGAACTATTGACCACATTCCTGAGACCAGAAAGGTAGAGCGTAGGCTTACCAAAGCAGACAGGATCAAGTTGGCAGGAAAAGGCTGCTTGGGCAGGAGTGAGGTCACATAGCAGAAATGCTCCATTCCAGGCACCAGCAGATGGTGGGCTGTGACCAGCAACTTGTTCATCGTGAAGAGAACATCTATACAGCAGAGCGGAAAACAGTTAAAGTTCAGAAACCAGAGGAATGCAGGTCAGTGGGTGTGGGGTGTGAGCCTGGAGAGTCAAGGGTCAGTAGTCAGCACCTCACCTTAGCAAGTTTGAAACACACAACCCCAAGATAAGTCAATCCATGACCGGATAGAAGGGCTCTGCTCCCATTCCTTTCTCTGAGAGAGATAACAAGTCACGGAGCCACAGACAACTTCAAACTGGAGAGATGGTTGTGACTGTACTCAAGCAAGAGAAAAAGAAGAAGGAAGAGAAAAGAAAAGGGATTTGAAGAGACGTGTATCCAAGTTCATGAGAACCATAACTCACAAATCCAAGAAGCCCAACAAACTCCAAGCATGAGGCACTTAAAAGGAGTCCAGCCACAGTACCTAATGTTAAAAACCACCAACAAAGAGAAGTGTTAAAAACATCCAGAGAACAAGGCCATGCTTGCCCACATGGAGGATCAGGGATGGGTAAGAGAGCAGCGCTATTGCTGAAGACAGCGGACCACAGAAGGGAAACCAACTGTCAGTCCAGAACTGTGTGTGACGTGAAGGTTTTTGTGAAATGCAGGTAAAATACTTTCCCAAGGTACAAAAGCTTAAAAGTTCATCATGGGCAGATTCACATTACAGAAAATGTTCGGGCATGTCCCTCATGCAGGGGAGAGTGTACATATGATAAACGTCTACAGATACATGAAGAAATGGAAGCAACAGGCTCCAGTGTGGATCAATTTTTAACTAATAAGATAGGGTATTGTCGAAAGGAAAAATGAAAGCAGTGTATTGCTAGATTTATGTCCTACAGAAACTAAAATGTAAGAGGCCGTTACTACCGGCACCAGTGGGAAAGAGATAAGAAAAAAATGCTGTTCCAAGTGACTTTGCACAAACGGGCAGACCATCATTTAAAGTAGACTGGATCAAGTTGAGGGTGTACAGTGTCCCCATATAAATAATTACCCAAAATCTAGAGTCAAGAAGCAAATAGAAAAGGGGAGATGAAATATAATTCTTTTCAATCCTAAAGAAGACAGAAAACAGATGAGGGACAGACAGACAGACAGACAGACAGAAGCAGTGACATAGTGGATTCAAACCCAACTTAATCAGTTGTCACATTAAATGCACCAACCCACTTAACAGGTGATCCAGCTACACCAAGCACTCATGACATGCACTTCAAATACAAGGTCACAAGCACACTAGAAGCGAAACACATGGGGACATGTCTGTCTCTTTTCCTGTCGCTGTGATAGGACACCCTGTCAAAAGCAACTTTATGAAAGGGGCAAATGTTTATTCTGACCCAGAATTCAAGAGTACAGCCTAGCATGCCGGAGAGCCCAAGAAAGCAGGAGCTCTAAGCAGCCAGTCTCCACAGGAAGAGGAGAGCAGTGAAGGTTCCCTGTTCGATTCCCTCCCTCCATCTGTGTAATTCAAGATGCCAGGCAGGGAATAATAGTGCCACCCACTGAGGGCAGTTCTTCCCAGCTCAATTAACATACTCAAGACATTCTCTCACAGATGGTCCCAGAGGCCAACTTTCATCTTAGACAATCCCTCTTAGATTTGCCCAGAGGCCAGGCTCCAGGTATTCTAGATTCTGGCAAACTGACAATTAATGCTAACTTTAACACCCAGGTAACAGTAGTAAAAAGAAAAGCACCAATGATTTTGTAATTATCAGTGGCGTCAGGCCTAAGAAACTGCCAGAGAGATAGTGACAAAGAGGCCAATTCAACAAGAGTATCTAGCAATCCTGTGCACTCAGGTACATTGTAACAGACAAAGTGGAGGAAGGAAAAACTCAGCAGAACTAGAAGTGTATAAATCCACAGTCGGTAGAGATTTCAACACCTCCTCTCAATAATTGATAGACTAGCAAGATAAAATTAGCCAGGATGTAAACAATTTGACTAACACTAGCAAACGATCCAACAAAACTGACATTCATAGAACAACACCGGCTACACATTCAACTAAGCAAACAAAGGATACCGAGAAAGCAGCCCACATCCTGGACTCTGACACGGGCCCTGAACTAATCCCAGATTCTTAACATATACAAAGAGTGGTTTGTAATCACAACCGCATCAAGTTAAAAGTCAGTAATAGAGGGGCTCAGCGGGTAAGAGCACTGACTGCTCTTCTGAAGGTCCTGAGTTCGGATCCCAGCAACCACATGGTGGCTCATAACCATCCGTTATGAGATCTGACGCCCTCTCCTACAGCTACAGTGAATTCCGGAGCAAGCGGGCTGCAGCGAGGGGACCACAGGGAATTCAATTCCCAGCAACCACATGATGGCTCACGGCCATCTGTACAGCTACAGTGTACTCATACACATAAAATAAATAAATCTTAAAAAAAAAAAAAAAAGTCAGTAATACAAACCGAAAGCACAGAAACTACAGCTCAGGACAACATAATGATTTAAGTAATAAAAAAAGAAAAGAAAAGAAAACTTGGAAGATACGAAAACAAGAGCAAAACAAAACTTGCGTTGTAAATAAACAGAGGAATCAGGTCAGTTTTTGTTATGGGCCTGGTCACTAGAAAGTTGACTATGCCCTACAGGATGCCCCACCCCCATATGCTTTTAGATAGTACAGATTAGACTCAGTGGGTTATGGAAGAAGAAACAAAAGGAAAGGAAGAGAGGGAAGGAAGGAGGGAGGCAGGGAGGGAGGGAGGGACAGAAAGCTGGGAGGAGAATCCAGGATGCAGGGATCTGGGAGGAGTCGAAAAGTTAATGTGATCAGAATACATTGTATACATGTATGAAAATCTCAAAGAATAAATAAAACTATTATATATTTATAGAACTCTTAACTCTATGACCTCACCTTTCAACTTGAAATTCTAGCAAATAAGAGAAGATTAAAAATACTACCAAGGAGAAGAAATACTAAAGAACAGAGATCAATTTTCAAATAATAAGGGGCTTTTAAAAAAACTCATTAAAAGTGGTAGCGCTATTAATGTCTCAGTAGGAAACAGATGACAGCAGAAGAAAGAAGCCACCAATATCAGAGATAAGATATGTGGCAACAGCTAACCCTCTGCAGATGAAGAGCGTCTGTACCTGGGGCCAAAGGATCACATCCAGGTCTGAGATTTTACCTCTTTTCTGACTTGATGCATCACTGGGTCATAGACATTGGCAAACAAAACAACAAAAACAAGATTCCTGACACAAAGTTGAAGAATTAAAACCGGAAAATATGAGGAGCTGGAGCAATGGCTCCATTGTCACCAACTCTGGCTGCTCTCACAGAGGACCAAGGTTGGCCCCTACATAGCCGCTGGAGACCCTCTGTTCATTCAGCTCTACGGGGTCCAACGATACCCTGTGGCTTCCTCAAGCCCCTGCATATGTGTGGTGTGCACGCATACACATGATGTAAACCAGGCTTATATACAAAATATTCATACACATAAAAATAAACATAGTTTTAAAAAGCTGAAAACTATCAAATTGAAGTTGAAGGAGGGGCGATGAAAGGAAATGAAAGATGTAAGAGCAGAAATTAATTAAATAAAAACCATACAAGAATAACGGTAGCAAGTGATAGGATGGTTCTGCAGAAAAACTAATGAAATCAGAGAGCTCCTAATAAGGTTTTTAAAATATAAAGACAGCAAAGACTACATTATCAGCAACAAAGCCAGGTGTCTACAGACAGAAGGCATGCAAATACAAATATTACCACTGATTTTTCACACTACGTAAAAGTGATAAAATTTGGAAAGTTTTAATAGCTGTATATCAAAGAAACTCAACCAAAATTTCACTCACAAAGAAACCTCCCCAGTCTATATTACTTAATAATTGGAAAGAAATGAATTCAATATTGGAAGTTCCCATAGGGTATGTAGAAAGAGATCAGAATGACTATCCTGGCCAAACCTGACCAGGACAGTGAAAGAAAGAGAATACTCTCTAAGCTTCCTCCTTTAGGAGAATGCATGGGGAAAAAAAACAAAAAACAAAAAAACACCAGAAACAAAATATTAAGAGATCAAACCCAAGAATGTACTGTGACCGTGGTGTCTTTCCAGAACACAAGGGAGATCAATTAAAACAGCTGCACACATTAATAATGAGGGATTGTGTCATTTTTCTTAGGAGCTGCCAAGTAGTTTGTCCCACAAACCCAACACCCAGTCATTATAAAGTGTATTAGCAAACCTGGACAGCGAGAGAAATGCCTTGCTAGATGAGTAGCCTTTAAAGGATGCTACAAGGCCCACATCGAGCATTGTCGTCAGTGGTCCAGTGCTGAATCGAGCATTGTCATCAGTGGTCCAGCGCTGAAGCCAAGCCTCCCAAGAGTCAGAGAGAAGCTGTCTGCCAAGACTCATTCCATTTCCTATACACTGGCAGCTCTGCCCAAGCTAGCAGGACAGAAGGAAGAGGCCTCGGATATAAAACGGAAGAATGGGGAACCGAAACTGTGCTTGTCACGCCTGACACTACCGTATATGTAGAGCAGAGAGGAATGTGAAGAAAAATTACGAAACTCGTGAAAGCATCCGTCAGGCTAGCTGAGCGCATGGCAGGTACACAGAATAACTCTTCAATGCGCTAGGGAGAAGCAACTAGAAAATAAAACTGTAAAGGTGGGTTTAGAATAACATAAGAAAGCATAAAATATCTAATTGCCAATGCCTGGGGAGTACATACACGCGGGCGACAAAGCATTCCGAGCAAAACTGGATTGTAACCTTGGCATTGGGATATTTAAGTGTACGACAAGGTGGGAGGGGGTGTCTTTAGAAGTCATCAGTGATGGAGTGTCAGGACTGCTCCAGCAGAGGACCCTAATTCAGTCCCCAGCACCCACATGTGTCCCGTAACTCCTGTTCCAGGGACTCCAGCACCCTCTTCTGACCTCCACAGATAACTCGACTCATGTATACACACTCTCACCCAAGCAAGTACATAATTAAAAATAAAAACAAATCTTTCAAAGTAAGTGAGTAGAAATAATTTAAAGAAAGGCAAAGAATCGATTAAAAGAAAACAAGGCTGAAGGTTTAAATTGGAGACTTTATTTTAACCGACCCGAGAGTTATAAATTGATAGCCATTTCAGAACACTGATGAATTCATAATGGCATAAATGTAAGTGAATAAGCAAAAGGAAATATGAGAGAAAAATGAACCCAGACTTACATAGTTATTTGCTAAATGTCATTAGATTGTAGAGAGAAAGAAGTGATATTTTGGGTAAATTGTTAAGGGTCTAAGAAATATTTCTCGAGGAAAATAATGAATTTGAATCCTTAACTCACAATATAAGGAAACATCCTTTTCACATTTATTATAAATCTCAACATGAAGCTAACATGATAGCCCTCAACTGCCACAGACACACAGGCACACAGGCACACACATACACACACACTTGCACATGCACACACACTCATACTACAGCCCTAACTGTGGAAGAAAAGCTGGTATACTCGGACTGAAAAAAAAAAAAGCTCAGTGGCTAAGAACTCATACTGCTCTTGCAGAAGACCTAACTTGTAGCTCCAGGGGACCCAGCGTCTTCTTCTGGCCTCCTTAGGAACCTGAACTCACATGCACATAGCACACGGACACACACACATGCTCATGAGTGAAAACAAATGCTTTTGTTTGAGTTGTTAAACTGAACTTGATATGAAGGCATTCTTGTCAACAAAAGGGTCCACAAGGAGGACAGATCGTGAAGGAAGTCAAAGATGCAATGTGTGTGACCAAAGACTCAGTTACGCAAGTCAATAAGGACTGACCAGTAAACCCCCACCTAGAAATGAGCAAGAACTTCAAAAATGAAGATATCCAAAGGAAAGATTTTAGTTGGATTTATTAGAAGTCAAGAAAACACAAATGAACTGTGCTGGCTATTTACTCTTTCTTTCTGTGGTCTCAGGAGTCTCCTCATACCCATGGCTAAAACTCACGGAGCAATAATATTAGGCGCCTCAAAATGAGGGTTCCTGGGAGGAAGCAGAAGTTTGGAGATTGGGCCCCGATCTGCACTGGCTACATGGCTGTGGTCAGAGAGAGAGGCCCCATAGCTAGTTAGAACCCAGTGGAAACAGAAGCCAAGCCCACTTCTCAAGGCGGAGGTTTCAGAAAATCTGCAGCCATTATGATTCCCATCCACCAACCTCAGTGTGTGCTTGTCCCATGTGAGCTGTACCGCCAAGTTCACTTCAAACCCTTTCTTTTCCCTGGACTATTTATTGATCTCCTCGACCGAAAAGACCTCCTCCCCCACCTCTTACACCCTTTCCATACACACGGTCACTCAGGAACTTTCCATTCACCTCTACCTTCTCTGGGACCCTTATAACTTTGACACTCATCTCTTCTATTTTAAATAACTTTAACATCAGGTTAGTGGACTGAGACGCTCCGCTCCGAGGAGTTAGTCTAGGATCTGCATCTGTGTTGCTTACTAAAACCCAGACTCTCTAATAGGTCGAAATATGTCTCCTCCCGAGGTTATTTGGCTCACTGGTCTCTCCTTTAGACTCAATCATATTTCTTAGCCATGGATACCCAAAATAATGTTAAGTACTTTCCAGGCACAAATTGGAGGAAAGAAGCGGGACTTAATAAGGAAAATAGCCCCGTCTCAGCCACTTACTGAGCTCTTAAGTATGGCTGGACTCTGTTAGAGCACTTACCTGCCTGCAAGGTTTGGAAGGAAAATAACCAAAGACAACAAAAGAACCAGGAAGAAAAAATTATCCTGTAGGCTCTGAACAGCTCCAAGACAGGGCATTCTGATGCACCCTGGCCCAGTAGGGAGGAAATGCAGGCTTCAGGGACACACACAGGTAGGGCTTTCCAAAAGACAGGGGCAGCTGCCCTGTGGATTACAATCTACCCTTCCCACATTACCCACCCCCACAGAACCATGTAGTTCATGAATTCCGTTTTGGAAAAGAAAACAAAAACAAAACAAAACAAAAAGCCATACATCAGCTTGCAGCCTGTTAAAACTTTGCAGGATTCATTTTACTTTCATTTTCATGATGTTAAAAATCTTGAAAACACCCATTCAAGGTAAGAAAGCCTAATGGGAACCTTGCTTAGGAAAAAAAAATTGTGCTCTCCATGGAGCCAATTGTACGCTATTATTATGGAAAAGGAATTGAATTAACGACACTTTCATTGAGCAACCAACTCTATTGGGTGTTCTGTTCAGTATCTGATGATGCTGAAACTGTAAAGCCGGGAGTGGAAAGTGGCAGGATGCGGAACTTGGCACGAGCGAACTCTGTGATGTGTTTGGGGAAAAGAAGTATAATCAAATATTTAGGTGCTTAACAGCCTCACTCGAGGTCGTAAAGCAAAGCTACAGAGGCTAGGAAAAGAAAGAATCCGCATACAACCCACAAAGTAAAATCATGTCAGGGGGGCTGAGCACGGAAGGGACAGACTTTAGACAAGTTACCCCAGACCTCTCCAGATTCTGCTTGGAGAAGATAGAAATGGGTGACATCGTAAGCCACGACTTGGCAGCCAGAAATGGGCCTTGACCTTTCAACCCGGCCACGGGGAAGAGACTGAGCATGCTCATCAGGCTCGGTTTTTGGAGAAACTGGAGACTCCAGTCTGAGGATACAAGCTAGCTCATGCTTGCAGGGCATAAACTAGCTTACGCTCGTCCGCAGGGCTCGGGCTTAGCGCAATAACCCAGGCTGAAGCCTTTGGCTCTGAGAATATAGATGACTGACATGACGGTAAAGAGAACTTTACTGAGGTTTCTTTGTTTTGATATTTTGATCTCATTTATTGCTATTTTTTATTTTTGAGATTGTCTTTCAAGTACATGTCTCCCTTTCTTTTCCTTCCTCAGAGGCTTCCTACATATACCTCCCCCGACCCCCACCCCTTCTTCAAACTCACGGCCTCTTTTGAACTGAGTTTTAACACTGAAATGATTTTTTTTTGGAGTGGGCCTAAAATGAACCCTCCCTGCTTGTTTTCCATGAAATCAGCATGATTTCTCACAAAGGGAGTATTTCTTATCTTTGACACACATGCAAAGGTTAGAATTCGGGCGTGTGTCTGCATCCACAACATGACAATGTGTGCCCGTGTTTTCATTTCCAAGGTCAGGGTCAAAAGGCAGGTTCTAGCAAATACAGAGTTATGGCAACCAGGCAAGCTGCCCACTCCAGTACAGAAATTTTAAAGATGGACAGTTCACTGGGAAAAAAAAAAATGTTTGCTCAACTACATTTTAAAAATAAGTTATGAGTTATTTGTAAAAATTAAACAGTTCTCCACGAAGAAATAATTCCTTAAGCAAAATCAAAGGTCTGGGTCTGGGTAGATGACTTGGAACTTAAGAGCCTTTACTGCTCCTGGAGGGGACCAGAGTTCAATTCTCAGCATCCAGGTCTGGCCACTCACAACCACCTATAACTATAGCTCTAGGGAATCTGATACCTCCAGCAGGCAACTAAATTCAAGTGCACACAGCCCCATATACACACATACCCATATTCACAATTAAACCTAAATCTGTTAAAAAAAAATTGAACAGAGTTCTGTCTGTGTGTGTGTGTGTGTGTGTGTGTGTGTGTGTGTGTGTGTGTTGGGAGGGATTATTTTCAAACTTTTATAAATTGGGGACAGAAGGCAGATTATGCCAACAGGGTCAAGACAACCCATCAAACTGTTACTTCAGTTCTTCAAGAAGGAAAGTCACTAGAAAAAATTTCAAGCAACTAAGTTTAAGAAAAAAAATATTTACCAATTAATTGTGAAAAGCCACAAAGCCTCTTCTAAAGATATACAGTCTTTCTCCACATGTAACAACTGGGAACTTTGCCACACACAACTAAGTTTGACTAAATGTCCAGGAGCATTTTTCACAAAGACATTGTTCATTTCTGCCCATGTCTCCTAGGTCCTTAGAAATTGATTTTCAATTAATAATAATAATAATCATCATCATCATCATCTCAGCACAACGGGTAGATGAAAGGATCGTGAGTGAATTTGTATTTCATTAAAATGCTTCAAAGACAGTTTTATAGAAAACCCCTAGGTTGAAGAAGCCTCGCTTTGAAACACTCACTGGTGGCAAAGAGTTATTCCGGGCACAGTTTAAGGAAACATGTCTATGACTGTGATTTCCTGTGTCATAAACCAAACGCCTGATTTCGTCAGAGCTTTCCTGTGTCTCAGAAAACTGACCTAGAACAGCCACGGTGGTCCATCCCGGGTCAGTAATGACATAAAGGGCGTGTTTACGGGATGACTTTGTTTGATTTTTCCAACTTAAACTAAGGGAGGTAATGCTGTTTAAATGATGTTGAGGGAGGGAGCTGAGAACCACACTCAAACTCCACAGATGTAAATACACCACGGGACCACAAGGGACACAACAGAAAATCCAGGGAGCACTTGGTTCGGACGAACTTCCCTCCTAAGGACCAGGCTGGCAGCTAGCTGGGAAAGCCTTCTTTAGACAGCTCCTGCTGTTTCTGATGGGGTCCTGCCACGGAGCACAGCATCACATCAAGAACACAGAGGGTCTTCCTTCTGCCTTCTTCTCAAAGTCTCTCAGACCTCCAAAAGATGGAGACTGCTTCTCTCTTTGGGAATGTATTCTCTTTCTGGCAGGCACGGCCCCTGCGTTTCTTCATGTAGAATTTAGGTGTTGGCCAGGGAGCACTAGTTGGAAATCACTTCATTAAAAATAAGTAGTGTTTTGTTTTGTTTTGTTTTGCTTTGTTTTTAAAATTAGATGTACTCCAGGTTGCAGACTTGGTTTCCCATAATCAGATGTCAGGGAACTAATCACTGTGAAGGGAAGGGCGGGGCAGGCAGGGAGCTGGACCAGGCATCGAAAGATGCTGACCCACAAAGTAGACAGTAAGCTACAAATTCAAACCTGTCCACAGAATATCCCTGGAGCAAGAGTTAGCCACCAGAGTGACCACATGGGTCCACATGGGTCACTCATGTCCCTGTGACACAGCCCCAAGAAAGCCGAAGGAGAAGGCTCATTGATGTCCACTGGTTGAGCCGTTTTGTCCACTCACTGAGCTTGGGCAGCAAATGGTCTCTGATGGCCTTTAACACGGGACACACACACGTGCCCATAAACAACCTTTGTGTTTATCTCCTGGCTGACAGAAAAGACATCGTTTTCAGCAGTTATAGGAGTTCCTTAAATGTTGTAGTTTTAGCTCATAAGACAGTCCTCGATGAATTCTGACGTGATACATAGTACATAAAATACCATCTGAAAAAATGGTGTTTACAGTTAGGAATGAAAAGTGTGTGTGCAGAATCAACACCAGAAGCAGCTGGAAGCACCTGAATTCTCTGGGTCCACACTGTAGCCAGAGAGTGGGTCTGAACCAACACTGCTTGGGAAAAGCGAGCTATGCACAGAGGCTGGCACATACATAAATAACAGAGTATGATCTTTGACTCATTGCCTTCAATTAGATGATAAGCTTCCTAAAGGTAAGGCTATTTATTATTTATTTGACACTTCTACAGATCTAAACATAGGAAAACACTCATTAAACATTTATTGAGTCAAACCAATTGCCTTCGTGAAACCGATAACAAAAAAATACCGTCATTTTAATATCTATGTGAGTGCAACTGGAATTTATAAACACTTTACATTTCCAGAGTGCTTTAGTTGCGATGAAGAAGATCCATAAATTTTCTGCTACATAAATCTCGGGATAATTTTAACAATGGTGAGATTTCTCTGCTATGTTCTCAGAATACTGAAGAAAGCTATTTAAACTGCTTCAGGTTAATTACCACATAGCTCAGAAAGTTCTATAGCTCAGAAAAGAATGTACATCCAAACCCTTGCATACAGCATCCCTCCAGTCAAAATAATAATAATAATAATAATAATAATAATAATAATAATAATAATAATAATAGATATATATTTCATGTGTAACCCTCTTCAAACAGCAGAGGTTGTTTTAAATATGATTTTCCTCCATGCATCTAAAATACAAGCAAAATGGGAATATATTCCTGGCTATTCTATTATTTTCTCCATGTCCTGCAATGTGCCTCTTTGTTAAGCAAGAACATTTTGATTTTTCAAATGATCAGAATTACTCCCATTTTTTTTCAAAATAATAATAATGATGATAATCTAAAATAATCATGAGTGCCTAACCAGTGATAATGCAAAATGCTCTCGGGGAGGAAGTAACTAGATGGTTGAACTCTGGATGCTGATCCAGGAACACCTCTCCCTGCTCCACATTCATCTCTCCATATAAACTATCGAAGTCACGGTGTGACTATGGAAAACATTGATAGCAGGTGGACAAAGTGTTTTGTCAATGCCGGCACACAGCGTTTACATTGGTGTCTGTTACAGACTCACATCTATATTTTACTGCTAGAGCCCTGAAATCAAATGTGTCCCCCGACATCAATGGTTTTTTTTTTTTTTTAAGATCACGTGGTACGAGGACTAAACAGTTTTGAAACTCCCTTTGTTCCAAGACCATTTTGGCTGTCTCTATAAATATGAATTGCCTTTCTGAATCTTTTTAAGTCCTCCTTTACCATGTCCTTCATCCCTTTCTACACTGGAAGCCTTCTAGTGTGCGATTGTCTTTTCTGCTTTTCTTGTTTCTTTTCGCTTCAAATATACAATGTTAGTTCTGACCTGCACATGTCCTTAATACCTGGCATGTCAATTTTCAGATGTTTGACCACGAATTTTTCTTTCCTGGACATACGGACAGTACCAGAGTTGACCTGTCAGAATTACAAAGCCACGTCGTGTGTCACCAGGCAATAGCAGCTCTCCGGGGAAAGCTATAGCAACAGGGTCTAGAAACATAACTAAGACCATTTGCAAACCCCTTGTCAACTCCTGAAAGGAAATAATAGCTCCATATTCCTAACACATCTTTAAAGAAAAACCACAACAGGTTTTGAGCCCTGGGGATTATGAGGGGAGGAATTTGGACAATGGCGGATTCCTTTTGTGTTTACACAGCTAACCTGATGACATCTTCTTCAAAAAGTGGATTTTCAGGAGACTTAACTAAGTTTCATCTGCACAGCTGCTAGGGGCCTGCATTCATGCTGCTTTCTTGGCCCCAGCCAGCCCTGGATGAGAGCATCCAGCATCAGTCCCTGGACTCTCCTAGAGCATCCAGCAGCAGTCCTGGGACTCTCGAGGCCAGAGTCAGGGATGCTGAGTCCATTTCTCTCTCTTTTCTGCCTTCTCATTCTCGGGGACTGGACCAGGTGAAGAGAGAAAATGAATGAGTGTGTGTGTCTAGGGTCGAGCTTTTGACTGGCCACAGCTTTGAAATACAGTTATATCTGGGCAAAAAATAAGCAAATAAATAAACACATAATGGGGGGCTTTGTCTATATAGAGAAAGGAATCCTAAATGTGGGCAAAAAGATTAGAATAAACCCTGGAGTGTTGGTGGCATTGGTATAAACTAAGAAGTGTTGAAATGATCGTCCATAGATAGTAGATTCATGATGCGCACACTGGTAGATATTAGATTAATGATAGATACACAACAGTTGGTAGATAGGTAACAAATAGGAAGGTAGAAAGGTAGATAACAGACGTGTATAGATCAATGATAGATAGTATGGGGAGGGCAGATGATAAATAGACGATGATAGATATATAAGTATGTTGGGAGATAGATATGTAGGTAGGTGGAGAGATGGCTCTATGATATGTGGTATATATATATGGTAGAGGATGGATAGATGATAGATTTTTAGATAGGTGATAGATAAATAGATTTAGGTAGATAGATAGATAGAGATAGATAGACAGACTAAACATCCATCAATAGATGGATAGATAAAGAAAAAAAAGAAAAACATTCCACACCTTAGATGAACCTAAAAGACATTGTGCTAAGTGAAATAAGCCACTCACAGCAAAATACTCTCTTCCATAAGTTCCTCTTATCAGCTTTTTAAAAATCACAACAACAAGAAAGTAACTAAGACATTGCCACAATAAAAGAAGCACATTTCACACCTAGCTCTTGACTTGTAAATGCCATACAAGGAGCAACCAATGTCACCTTTTCCAACTAATAAAAATAAATGGTACAAATAACAGTGTACTTTAAGACTTGAACTCTGAGACACAGCAGGGAGGCTAACACTAGCCTGCAGCTTGTCCTCTTTGCTGGTTGTCCAGAACATCAGCTATTATTTTGACAAGTTAAAGTTGCCAAGAAAGAAAGAAAGAAAGGCAAATGAAAAACATGGACCAAAATACAATCTGAGTTTTTGAAATCCCAAGTTCAGCATCTTGGGTACATGGGGCATGTCTTAGTCAGGGTTTCTATTCCTGCACAACCATCATGACCAAGAAGCAAGTTGGGGAGGAAAGGGTTTATTGAGCTTACACTTCCACATGGCTGTTGATCATCAGAGGAAGTCAGGACTCGAACTCAAGCAGGTCAGGAAGCAGGAGCTGACTTAGAGGCCATGGAGAGATGTTCTTTACTGGCTTGCTTCTCCTGGCTTGCTCAGCCTGCTCTCTTATAGAACCCAAGACTTCCAGCCCAGGGATGGCACCACCCAAAAGGGGCCTACCCACCTTAATCACTAATTGAGAAAATGCCCCACAGCTGGATCTCATGGAGGCATTTCCCCAACTGAAGCTCCCTTCTGTGATAACTCCAGCCTGTGTCAAGTTGACACACAAAACTAGCCAGTACGAGGCAATTCATGTCAGTCATTGAGGGGACAGAGTGATGAGTCCTAGCGGCCAAGGCATGGTGGTGCCATTTCCCTCCCTTGAAGAGGAAGCCAAGGTACAATCCAGGCTATGACGTTCTGGATCTGTTTGTTTGTTTGTTCTCACGTTAAAAGCAAAACAATAATTGCCCCTCAAAATTCTGATTGTTTGAAATAAGTCAAACTTAGAAAGCAAATGTATTTTCACAGCGATGGTGCTTAAGAAATGGAGCCTTTTGCTCGCACTACAATTTGATTTTATTTTGACTTTTTTTTTTCTGAAAAACGACAACAATAACAACAACAACTCTTTGGGGAAAAAAGATGAAGGAAACCCAGAGAATTGTAGAGTCCGCATGTCACAGATACCTACACAGAGCTGTTCAGTCCAACATTATCACAGTTGCTAAGGAATGGAACCAACCCAGATGCTTAGCAGTAGGAGAGATAAAGAAACTGAGCTGTGTATACACAATGGAACTTCATCCACCCAAAAGGAAAGTGGAGTTACATCATTTGCAGAAAGATGGATGAACTGGAGATGGACTTAGTATCGTGGTATTAAGGGAGTTAAGCCAGAATCAGCAAGACAAATATGTTTTCCCTCTATGGGTCCTAGATTTTACATTGATACATAAATCATATATGTATATATGACCTAAAAGGAGATGTGTCCCTGTCTAGGGGATTGAAAAAGACCAGGAGTATGGTCAAAATACATTATGTGCTTTCTTTAAATGTCCTTATGAAGTGCATTACTAAGGATAATGAATTTATGCCATTTAAAAAAAAAATAAGAAAATACAGGAGAGGAAAGTTATTGATGGCATTGCTGCCAGCCAGCTCTAATGCTACAATCCTGACCTGCCAAGCAAGATGTGCCCACTTGTGCAGTAGTGGTGTGCAGGTTAGCAGGTATCCAACCACTGTGGGCTTCGGCCTGCTTGACAAGAAGGAAGTCACACTTTGTCATGTAAACTTGATCTAAACATTTACATGACAAAGGAAGGTCCAAGGCCCAGGGAGGAGGGGGATGCTATTTCAACCTGTGTGTCAAACTACCTTCTAAGTACTGCTGATTATAGTCATAGATTAGTGTAGCCCTTGGGCTTAGTGGTACTCCAAACACACACACACACACACACACACACACACACACACACACACACGCATGCACACACGCGCGCATGCACACACACACGCACATGCACAGATAATAACAATGATAAAAGTTTTGAAAAGAAAAGAAAAAAGGATAAAGAGAGGGGAAAGGCAAAACAAAATAAAATGTCATCAATAAAAAATTTGTGTGTGGAAGAAATATTTTGATATCACACAATGATATGAAATTTAGTGGAAGCTCACTCAGAAGTTGAGTTACTTTGACTTCATGATGACAAGATAATTCAAAACAATGAATCTCTTAAGATTTGTTAAAGAAAGAACTTGTCCCCTAAAGTTTCTGATGAACTAGATGCTGGGGAAAGGGGAAAGGAGGCTTAAGTCAATGGTAGGGCACTTCCCAGCCCCCAGCATTGCACAATAATCAAATATTATAAAAGAATAAAAATCCAAAGAAAGCCCGGTTAAATGTGGTTAAATTATTAAAGTATCCGACTACATAAAAGTTGCCAAATTTACAGAGCGGCGTTTTAAATAATATGATGTGTAAGCACGTACCCAAGTCTTTTTGTATTTTTAAATCTACCTTCTGAATTATTTATTGACATAAAGGTCTGTCAGTGGGAGCTAAAAAGAAAAGATATTTAAATTTAGACAGTGTGTCTCCATTCCCTGGGAAAGCAGTGAACTAGCATTTTAATTACTAGCAAATTTAAATTTTCAAACCAGGTGTGAACCGTAAAAAGGCGACAGTATCTCTACTGGAGCGACTGTTTCCATGCGTATGGTATTAACAATTTAAAAAAATACATTTATTATATTTATGACATCTCTGTGTGTGAAATATGTGTGTATTGGGGGGACATGTCTGTATGTGTTTGTGTGTGTATATGTGTATATGCACACTGTGTGTGTGAATGTATTTTTTTAAGTGCGTGTGCGTGTGTGTGCAGATGTGTATATGTGTGTATATGTTGTATGTGTGTATATGCCTTGTGCATATGAGTGTATTTTTGTATGTGTGTGCGTGCACACGTGTGTGTATACTTTGTGCATATGAGTATTTTTGTATGTATGTGTGTGTATGTGTGTGTTTGTTTATACCTTGTATGTATATGTGAGTGTATTTTTGTATGTGTGTTCATGTGCGTGTGCGCATGGGTATGTGTGCATGTTTAGGTCAGAGGACAATTTTCAGGAGTCGGTTCCATCCACTGCATGCTCTGGGGTTGAATTCAGGGCCTGTGCATGGCAAGGACTTCTACTCCCTGAGACATTTCTGCAGACTCACTTGTATGAAATCTTGACAGCACCAGTTTCTAATAAGGAGCGCAGCCCGAAAGCTGTCCCACTTACACTGCGCTCAGGTTATTTTGTTTCAACTACAACTTCCTAGATTATCCAAGCTACCAGCAGTTGACTGACTGTAAGGCAGTTCTGTCCTACCACAGAGGTTCTCAAAATACCCAAGGCCCCTCCCCCACTTCCTCTCCATTGTTAGGATTAGCCCACATGACATTTTTTGAGCAAAATCCATAATGAGATGAATAGTTTTCTTACTGGAAATGTGTATGTTATATAAACAGTTATTGGAACCATATAATCTATATCGCTATCCACCAGGCCTGTTCCTTCTCAGAGTTAATGAAGCTGTCCATTCAGTGTGGCTGTCTTGGGCTTACAAGGCTCTGCTTGTCCTCACAATAATAAGGCCAGGCTCACAAAGACGCATGGCAACCGCCAAGATCATAATTACTTTTATATTGATTTAAATCTAGTAAAATATTAACATTTCTTATCTCTTAGAGGACAGTTTGAGAATATACTACCGAAATTGTCAGTTAGGAAAAGGCACTTTTTTTTTTTAATCTGTATTTTGGGCCAAATATCTACCACAAACATTGTAGTAGATGTTTCCAGAATCTTTATGACTTAGAGCCACTCAACAATTTTATAGGTTGATTCTGTTTCTATATTCTCAAAGATTGATTTACCTATCTACCATCTAGTTAGCTAAACATGCCATTTTAAGTAATATATATCATTTGAAAATAATATGATGCATGCAACCAACTTATAAACGCACCCTAATTGTAAGTAATAAGTGCACTTTGGTGATATCTACAGTTTTGATTAATTAGCTTGTTCTAACATATACCAGCCATTTTAAAACATGCTGTAAGTTTTGACCTGTTTAGCTTTTGCTTCATTTAAAGCATGTGGCTCACCCATTTTTACTGTGGTTTAAGATAAAATGTACAATGACCACATGCCTCCTAAAGAAAGATTAAATTACTTCCAGTCGTTTTAAACCGATAGAGAAAAAGCAAACTCACATGAAACCTATCATCCTGAGTTTTGACAACATAGAATTTTCCAGTTCAGGGACTGCACGCTCCATCTGAGACACTTCATCAAAACAGGGATGAAGGGCCGGAAGGGCCTCAGCGGCTGCAGCTTACAGCAGAGTCACACTATGGCGCCCTCCTGTGGAGGTTTGCTTAAAGCTTCATCTGCCTGCCCTTAAGAAGGATCCCCCCCCCCCCCCCCCCACCGGCAAAAATCAAGGCATTCAGAATTATGGAAATTCTATCTGGCTGAGTCATTCCTTCCATTTGTAACTGGACTGTTGAGCTGCTTTTCAAATCCAAAAAGCATTTACGGTTCCTGGGACTTGCAGACGAACATACACCAAAGGGAGACAAGCTTTTCATCTTTATGTCTTAATTATTTCATTGAAGTAGCTTTCCCCTTGATTTTAACTTAAATAATTAAGGGCTAAAGGGGGCAACCAGAAAACTCAGACCCTGAAGCAGAAAGATAAATTCTTCAGTAAAGACATTTTTTTCTTTTAGATTTGTTCACTTAAAAAGAGTTTTCTGTTAGAAGCATAAAGACTATAGATTTGTAATCACAAGGAAAGAGCAATGAAGTTTAACTTAATTAGATTATGCATTTATTTATATTCGTTAAATGTAGGCAAAAGGTGACTGTTATATTTCCAAACCATTACATTTTTAACCCCACTAGGAAACTTACCTTTTTTTACCCAGAATTAGATTTTTGTCTCAAAATAATTGGTTCATTTATATTTTCTCACCAAAACTGATCCTTCTTTTATGCTCGATTTTCTGGGTGTGGAAATGTGATCTGTGTGGGATGAGACAGACACACCCCGGCATACACTAACATACACCCCAGTATCTCTTCCCTCTTGATCCAAATTTCTGAATAGGTTTCAGTCTGTGCAAGATCTCCCCGCCCCCCAACCCTCCAGTTGATGAACTTAGCCTATATTTCTTGTTGCATCTTCTCTTTTCCTGCTCCCCTGTGCAACCTTTTCAAACATATTAATGCCGGAGACCCCTACTAACTCCTCAAAACTCAAAGCTTACCTTCTCCTCCGCAGGGGTTAAGAACCCCCAGAGTATGGTTGGGCCACCTCCAACCATAAAATTATTTTCATTGATACTTCATAACTGTAATTTTGCTACTGCTATGAATTGCAGTGTAAATATCTGATATTCAGATTGTCTGAAGCAAGCCCCTGTGGAAGGGTCAAGGGAGCCTCGAGGAGTCTGGGCTCACAGGTTGAGAACCACTGTGGATCTCTTGAAGGGAGCTCAAAGGAAAACAAGAAAGCTATCTACAGCATTTGACTTTAAAATACGATGGATTTTTTTTTTTTGTCTCTTCATGTAAATCTCTTAAAATCTGTCTCCTGCAAATGGAAATGGGAAAACATGGGATTTTCAAAGTCTAAATGTCTGTAATTACAGACTATTAGGTAACTGCCGAGCTCATAACTTGAGAAGTGAGCTCAGCTCTGTCTGAAGCCACAGCCATGATCAAGAGATTATGAGTAAGCGCATCCACGCTAGAAGTGTAGAACAAAATCTTCAAAACAAAAATAGCATGAGAAAATGTGCGACAGAGTGGGGGACGGTGTCAGCTTCCTTCAGTAAAAAATACCTTACTTACGAGGACCAGGTTAGATTAGAAACATAATTGAGAAATTCAACCTGCCCAGAGAGTCACCAAATGAAAAAAAAAAAAAACCTGCAGGAAAAAAAAAAAAAGGTTGGGGGTTGGGGAGGTTGGGGAGGGGCCGGGAGGCTATGTTCAAAGTATAATACACACTTGTATGAAGATATTGTTGTATAACCCAGTGCTGTGTATATATTAAATATATATGATGAAACTTAAAATAAGCAAATATTAGGCTAAATAGTTTCTATGCTGGGCATCTTTTGCCTTCTGGGTTTAAAAATAAAAATTCTAGGGGCTGGAGAGAGATAGCTCAGCAGTTAAAAGCCATGACTATTCCTCCAGAGGTCTTGAGTTCATAGCAACCATCTGTAATGGAATCCAGTGTCCTCTTCTGGTGTGCCTGAAGACAGCTACAGTGTGCCCATATACATAAAATAAATGATTCTTTTAATAAATAAATAAATAATTCTAGAAAAAATGAGCTTTGCCATCAAGAAACAAAGGGTGATATCCAAAGTACTGAACAGACCAGATTTAAAATAAATAAGACAAAATTGGGTCACAGTTAGGTGATGTCCCTCAAATAGATTCAGGATTGAACCTCATAGCATCCGGTACTTTAGGGTGTGCCCTCTCCAGAAAGCTAAGTAGCATCAGAGAGGTGGTAACCTTCCTAGACCCCAGAGTAACAATGCAATCTCTGGACATCGTCACACAAGAGAAGTCATCAAGATTGGTTGGCTTCGATCCTTAACTACAGAGTCTAGGTTTCCCACCAAGAGACTCAAGGCAAGCCAGTCTCAGCAAGCTGCAAGCTCTTGTCTCTACACCCCGCTTCCAGGGCATCCCGATGTCCCAGAGGGGTCCTCTCCGAAAAGCAAAAGCCCTCCTGTCCACAGCGCAAGATTCAGCTGGGAATTTTAATGTTGTTTTAGCACAGCAGTCCCTTTGGGGAAAATTTATTCCCAAATTACTCTTCTCGCTGCGTTTCCTGTCATGTGAGCTAGAACAAAGCCTGAACGAGTGAGTAAGGAAAGCAGAAGAGAGAAATAGAAGGTGCGGGGAAGGAAGGCAGAGAGCTAGGAAGCGCTTTCCTCTAAACACGTGGGAAGTTTTGTGGTTTGAAGTGCAGAGGGTCCCTGTGCCATCTGCAAAACGTGGTCACTGGAATGAGTCACGTGGAGCACAATGAAAAAGAAAGTCTCAACACACAGCACCGCACTTCCTGTAGGCAGCCGCTTAACACCCTTAGCTGCTGGCTAGAATACAGTCAGTTAACTATATTTAAGTTGTAATTTGCTGTAACTGCATGTGATTGGCTAAAATAAGTCCTCCTAACATTGCCTCCTCTGGTGATATAGGACTATAGGTGCTACGGTTTGTTATTTCGCAGCTGGGGACACAGAGACCAGACAAGATTTGGTGATGGAGTCTAGGTATCAGCCATATCTTTTTTGTTGTTGTTTTGTTTTGTTTTGTTTGTTTTTCAAGACAGGGTTTTGCTGTTTTGATTCTGGCCAGGGTTTCTCTGTGTAGCCCTGGCTGTCCCGGAACTCACCCTGTAGACTAGGCTGGCCATGAACTCAGAAATCTGCCTGCCTCTGCTTCCCATGTTTTGCTCTCTTAGCCACAAAAGACTGTTAACAGCAGCGGGGACAGCAAGTGAAACCGAGGTCATGTGACCTAATGGTTTTTGTAGTCGACTTTAGGGTGGTTCCCTTAGCACTGTTTATGGAGAGGGCATGGGACACAGTGTCTAGCCAACCCCAGGAACGCCCGTCTCAATGCCCTCCCTGTGTGGGATACAGACAGCTGAGGCCCTTTCCTAGCTTTTAGTCGAGTGCTAGAATCTGGACTCAGGCCTGCACGCCTGCGCAGAGAGCGCCCTTACCTCCTGAGCCATTCCTTGGGACTCCATAACTTTCAATCTTTTATTATTTTAAATTTTAGATTAGATGGCCAGAATCAAAACATCAATCATATGTTCTCCTCCCTCAAAATATTTTTTTTTCTGAGACAGTCATTAAAACCTGGCTATGGCCTCCAGCATCCCCCTACCACCGCCAGAAAAGGAGACATTTCCATATCACCCTATCAAAAAGAAGTATTCTAACATATACTATATTATATCTTAACAACGACACTGGGACATAAATTATGTAGTAGTTTAAACCCTCTTACAAATTATATACAGTACGACACTATTAATTTAAATCCAAATCATTTCCAATTTCAGGCAATCACTCTGACTGCAGAGATAATAAACTCTGATCTATAAAATAATAAAGACACAATTTTGATACTGTTACTTAGAGCAGTTTATTTTCAGGAGTATAGAAAAACAAACTATCATATGTAGCGCGCGCACACACACACACACACACACACACATGCACACACACACACTCACACACACAGATGTCCCAGGACCTCTGTTCTCTGCTTGCACTTTGTGTTCTTACTTTCTTAATAAGGTGGAATTTGAATTTGACAACATTTGCTGTTTATATGTAAATGGACATTGCTAATTATAAGTGGTGTTTGTGTCTGCCGTGCCTTCTAAATCATTAAGGTGGCCCCAGAATATTTACCTGTAACACTTTACTAGTAATCACAGTTACTCTAGCAATCTTTTCTAACAGAGGTTCCAGGAGAAACTGAGTCCTACAGAAAATCAGTAACAATTTGAATTCTTTGAAGGATAGTATGTATAAATAGATGGAAACATAGGAGAGAAGTTAATTCATGATAAGCTGTAGGTACTTTGGTTTTGCAAAATCTTGCTTGAGGCTGACATTCGCCCCCCCCCCCCTTGAAAATGTACATTGTCTGTTTAGAAAACATCCTACAATCTAGACTGTCATCAAATTACAACTAGCTTTCCAGGCCAAGTCACGTAAATAAATCTATTTGGTAGGTCTAAAAGTAGCCTTCGCTCTTAGGAAAAGTGACTTCATTTTAAAATTCTGTCTATCATAAGAGCACACTGATCTACATGTAACTGACGGCAATTTAGCTTGTAGATTTTGAGCTTGTGAGACTGTTATAAAAGGAGTATTTTGAGGGATGTAACTTGGCTCTGGTGCACACAGCATTTTGAAGTAAAAGCCATTAGGGACAGAGAGACTAATTAGGAAGATACCAAAGGAGGATTTACCAAACTTGGCTAGGATGTGGCAATAACAATGAGAAGGGAGGGACGACTATTACACCGTAAAGAAAATTTGATGGCAAAGTTAACAACCACTTGGATGTGAAACTCTAGGGCAATAGTTCTCAACCTGAGGGTCATGACCCCTTTTGGGATCAGACGATCCTTTGGGGGAGGGGGGGAGATAACCTAAGGGGATCAAAAATGTCAGATGTTTACATTATGATTCATAATAGCAAAATTATAACTATGAAGTAACAACAAAATAACTTTATGGTTGGGGGCCACCACAACCTGAGGAGCTGTATTAATGGGGTCGCAGCAGCAGGAAGGTTGAGAACTAACTGCTGCTCTGGGGCATCAAGACGAATCAAAGTTGGCGCAGTTCTGAGGAAGAGTCTGGAAAAGTAATTATGTAACAGAGTGATTATACCGTCAATGTTAAACTGCGTTTGTCAAAACGCTGAGAAAAGTTGTGATGATGGGTTTAGTGTTAACTGCATCAAAATCTTCACATGGTGACTGCAGCACTTAAACACAGTGTCCTGCCAACAATGAGAGGTGGGGAAAGGCTATTGATTCCTCTGGGAGGCAAAACACTTGCCCAGTAAACTTTTCACAGCCATCTTTGAACAAGCTCCTCCTACCACCCCTCTGTGACCTCCTCGCATAAAGGTACCAGGTCCTCGCATAAAGGTACCAGGTCCAAGGTCACACCCGCAGTGTGAGTGTATCCTTTGTGGCCAGGCTCCGGCCACACATGAGCAGAGCGGGAGAAATAAGTGTGTGTGTGTTGGGGGGTTGGGGGGGGGATGAGGGGAATGCATGAAACTAGAAGTGAGGCTTGTGGAAAATTCTCCCAAGCATCAGCTGCGTGAAAAGCTAGTCAAGTCTTGCCATGAGCTGAATGACATTTTAAGAACTCTAAAATATATTTTTGAAGACTGGGAATGCAAAAAACCAAAGTGCAAATGAAATGCAAACATTTGATTCAATACATTTTGAATATACCATCTCAACTGTAATCTGGACAGACTCTTGGAATGTTTTAGTTCAACAAGTGAGAAACGATGTCTTCTGACTTGGA
>JADRCD010237278.1:0-15929 GCA_019843815.1 Montemys delectorum | reverse complement strand
TTTTTTTAAAAAAGGCTTCCTCAGACAGAGTCAGGGCAGTTCTGTTTTTCACCTTCCACTTCTGTGACTTTCAGGCTGCCACAAGCAACACTCATTACTAAGGAAAACAGGATGTTATTAAAATCGGCAACGACGATGTTGCTCCTACTAAATGCGGCTGACTTCCTGCGTTTATGGCACAGACTCAAAGAAGACCAGGTTGCATCAGGCAGTGAACATCACCCAGAATCTTTCTCTGCGACCCACAGTCCCGGAAGAAGACTGTGTCAGTCTTGTCTTTGCTGTGTGACATTGGTCATGCTCTGTATTTCTCTGTGTACCACCGATGTGCTTCCTGGCCTCCTGCATTCTCACTTCCCAGGCTGTGTGTGAAGACAAAGGGCTCTTGACAGGTTGTATCTAAACTGTAAGGCCCAGAGAGCTTTGTCTATGAGTGGGCTACTGTCAGGCTAGAGGGCAGCTGAGGTGCTTCTCAGGCAGGGTGGAGGAGCCTGGCCCTGACTCAGGAGGCTGGGGACCAGCTGAAGAACCACTGTTTACAGTGGAAACAGCCTTGGAGCAGGCTCACTTTTCCACTGTTTTTGTGGCACTGCTTGGGGGTGGGGGTGGGGTGTGTGTGCAGGGCTTCCTGAGAGCAGGCCAGCTTACCAAGGCCACATGGAGCTCAGCCCTGTGTTGGCCTCCAGCAGGAAACACATGTTTTCATTTCACAGGTCCTGCTAGGCAGTGTATGCAGGCTGGGCTGCACAGAGACTCAGGACGTTACTCCTCCAGCAGCTACAGCCACAGGTACCCAACACACTTTGCAATGCTAACAGCTGAGCACCCAGGAGCTCTCCACAGACCACAACCCAGGCTGGCAGAAACCAAGTGGAACTGTTTTAGGCCCAGGATACCAGCAATGCCAGATGACCATTGCACATTTGCAACAAGCCAGACATGGTGGCAGCTTCAATGTCTAGGGACAAAAGAAGGGTCTCCTGGAGGATGCTCTTGCTCTGATCCTGGTAAGCTGCTCCAGGTCTCATGCATCGTCTTTGGCTTGAATCAGAGACATGCAGGAAGAGATCTCTCTCAGGAGAACAGGTGCAGACTGGAGCCGTGGCAGATAGAGGCCATTTACTGTAAGGACTCTGGGCCTTTCCAGACAAACCCTCTTCAACTCCAGGCCATTGTTTCCCCCAAGGCAGGAGACATTCGATGGCTGCATCCCCTGGCCCTTATCATCTCCTTTTGGCTTTTTCAATGGGCGCTTCACCACCCTAGCATCCTCCCTCTGACGAACAGTTTGAACATGTTAGTCTCCACCCTCACTAGACTTCCATTTTAAAGGCCAGTGTTGCAAGAGGGCAACACTGCTATAGAAGGGGTCCCCAACATGAATATCCCCCTTGAAACTCAGAAGAAATGGCCTCTCGTTCTTCTACTAACCCAACTTTCACTGGCACCCCACTGCTCATCAAAGGTGTGCCCACAGGGCTCTGTCCCATGGCATACCTCCTATGAGTCTTTCTGGAGCTATACCTAAATGCTCAGCTATGGGGCTAGCTTCGGCTTTCTTTTCTCCTGATGTCTCATGTTCTATCCAGTTCAGCATGGCTTCTCTCTGTCCCTCTCACAGGAGCTGTGGTTCTCAGGCAGCCCTACAGCAGACTCACTTTGGTTCCGCAGTAATTTGGGTAAAGTAGTAAATTGGGTACATTAACCATCTTAGAGGATGCTAAGAAGGCTCCTACCTGGGTGGCCTGTGCCACGGCTGACAGCATGGTGTTTGCTGGCCACTTTGGCATTCCTGGACAAGACTGGGTCCACTGGATGGCAAGGCTCCGTTCTCCCCCTTTATCACTTTTTACATACTTTCTTCCTGGACTTACCCCAACTAGTCAGAAAATAAAGAAGAGCCCAGGTCCTTGGCAGGTAGCACTGGCGTGGACCTCCAAGCACTTCACTATTTTTTGGGAACTAACAGGGAGCTCTATCTCTGTAAAGATTTGGGTGGCTCCGTGTGCCTAGGGTGGAGGCTGAGAGCTCAGGCCTGAAAGTCAGGTGGGGCCAGTTCACATTCTGGCTCCGCCTTCCAGTGGGTGTGTGGCCATGGGTGGAGTGCTTAGCGTAGCCATGGGTTCCTTAGTTTACAAACAATTTGTGGTGGTTGTTAAGTTTTTCCAAAGCAGGGTCTTACTATGTAGTCCAAGTTAGCTTCAACCTTGAGATGATCCTGCTTTGGTGCCAGGGAATGCTCAGAATTGTAGGCGCATACCACCACGCCAGGGTTAAAACAAACATCTATGAAGTTTAAATTAGATGGCATATGCAAAGAAACGAGAGCAAGTATTAACCAATACAGCTACCATTAAGGCTCTCCCAACACACAGCACATAGTCTTAAGCAGTCATGTGCACTCCATACTGTGACACCATGATTGACAGCTAAATTTGGCTTCAGTGGCCTTGGGTAAGTCACTTGCACTCACTATTTAGCCATCAAAGTAGATTCTTAAAACTCTTCCTTCTATGCATCTGGTCCCCTCCTATGCATCTGGTCATCTCAGTGCTAGCAGCAGCAGGGTATCCTCCGTTGGTTCTGCAGCCCTTTAAACTGTTCTCACTGGGGCCAGGACTACTACCTGTGCCTTCACAGCCTGAGGCCTCTGAGGAAGGTTGCCTGAGCCCTGGTCAGTGCATTCTGGGGCAGAGCTGGGAGATCACTTCCTTTTTGCTCTAAAGGGCTCTTCCAGGAAGAGACATTCTCTAACTACAGGTAGGCAACTTTGTATCCACTTTGGGGTTAAGTCTAGGAAGAAAGTATGTGAAGAGTAATAAAGGGGCCTGATTGAGTGATAGATTGATCGATTGATTGCTTGAATGGCAGGATCTCATGTAGCCCAGGCCACCCTCTAATGATACAAGTTTTTAAGAGTCTTATTCAGATTTGTGCCCAGAAAGCTGCTTGAGGGTCCTGCACTACATTTCAGCATCAAGGGCTAGAGGGGATGATTCTAGCTTAGAGTTATGTAGCATAGCTCAGTTTCTTCATCGATAAACCAGGGGTGACTCTAATCCTCACCTGCCAGGGGGCTATCAGGAAAGGCTGATGTCATTACTGTTTCCATCACTAATGACTACCCTCTTGGGGATTGATGACTCGGCTGTCCTTTGCCCTTCAGAGACAGAGTACTATAAAAGTTGTTTTTCTCCTGTCCTAGAGCCTGTAGGGCGAATGAGTATCTCTGGGGTATCAAATACTATGTACAAATCACCCCAGAGAGGTTGCCCTGCTCTGAAGCCAAGCTCTGGGTACCTTTTCTCCCTTGAGCCTCTTAGCCCAGGTTGAGAGAGATGCATTGGCTCAGGAGGAATACGTCAGGTCTGTAGGAATGTAGTGCTAGAGCCTGGGAGGAAGGCTCCAGCATTCACTGCTTACCCTGGGCTCCAATGAACTCTGTTGAGCTGCCCTGGCTTCCACCCTGTAGCCTAGGCCTGGCTTCATTTCTCAAAGCTCTGCTGCTGGTTTCTAGCTTGGCTTTTCAGAGACTCCCACAAACATTCCAGTGTTTATTTTGTACCCTTGGTTCCACCAGCGTTTATGCAACGACTACTGTACGTTGCTCTTTCCTATCACACATAATATGCTAAGTACAACCCATATAAACGATAGGTGAGTATAGCAGGTGCGGGGGGTGGGCAGAGACTGGTTGTGCAGAGTTTGGGTGGTGGTCTCACATCAACTACTGAGCTGGATCTCCACCCTGTATGAGCCATAGTCACCCACGAGGCCCCACACCCAAGGCTGGCTCTGTAAGTGGGATGCCAGTGGTCAGAGGAGCTCATCCTCTCTTCTGAATTACAGCACCACCCAGGCCTTGACATCATCTTAGGTGGAATGAGGCATCAAAGCCTTAGCACTTAAAACTTCCTTCTCTGTCACTTGTAAGGGTCCAGCCAACTAATTAGAACAGGTCCAGCCTTCCAACATTGAACTATGAACTCTCCTGAGCACTAACATGGGTTAGGAGATTGAGAACAATTGGTCACTTGCATGAAGATTCTTGGTGAGCTCCATGGGAGCTGTCCTGGCTTAGCACAGGGACCAGGGCACAGGACTGGTTGCTGATGTACAGGTAGCAGGCCCTGCCTTTGGGGATGGCAGAAAGCCACCGAACTCGAGGTTCTGTGACCAGAGGGAATGGGACTGAAAGCTAGTCTGCCTCCAGAATCCTGGCGGGGACACCTGATTGCCATGAGGCTTTCTAGGTATAAGAGTCCTTACATCACACAAGCCTTTGGTTTATCAGTACAAAATTGGAGCCACAGGCAATAACAGGTCTTGCGCACAATTTCCCAGTAGAACCATGTGGTCTCTAGGCCAGCTCCCCTAGGTAGGCACTGGTACAGACCAGATTGGAGTGACTGTAAGTTTCATACGAGGCTACCTGTTAAAACTCAGAGGCTGGAGCTGTAGAGATGGCTTAAAGGGGAAGTGCTGCACGAGAACCTGGGTCCAGATCTCCTGCACCCATCTAAGAAGGTAGGCACAGTGGTGCACTTTTGAAATTCCAGCACTGAGCTAGCAAGGAGGCAGATTGTTAAACTCTCTAGCCAACCCATCTAAGAAGTTGGCAAGCTCTGGGCTCAGTGAGAGGTCTTGCCTCAGAACATGGGCAGAGAGTGACTGAGGAAGACACTTAAAGTCAGCCCTCCGTTTCCACATGTACATGCACATGTAGACACACATGAACTTTGTCTCACACACACACACACACACACACACACACACACACACGCACGCACGCACGCACGCACGCACGCACGCGCGCACACACACACACACACACACACACTTTGGAGACTTGGGCTAAATCAACAGCAGTCCATAGAATGTAGCTCTAAGAGATAGCCCAAGAATCTGTATTTAACTCAAGTCTGAAATAGTCCCTAAATGCTGGCAGGCTTGGCAAGTGCTGCTAACACACCCATGTGTGAGTCTAAAACTTCCTGCTCACAGAAGGACTTTGGGTTGGGAGTAGTATGTGGAGGGCTTCACAATGAGGAAACCTCATTGAGTGTTCCTGTACGGTGGAGAGGCATCACTGTTGGGACAGAAATCCATGGTCTGGAGTTCATGGAGGGGATGAGTATTGCCTGGCTCTTGCTATGGATAGGGGAGGGAGGAGCAGGGGCCCAAAGACAGATCCCGCTGTCCACAATGACCTGGCTCCTAAGTGGCAAATCGAAGACTTGAACTCAGCACATTTGTCCCTAAAACATATACTTCAACCAGGTGTCACACTATATTACTCCAAACCACAGGGGCGAAATTGGCATTGAGCTCTCCAGTGACCCAATCACCACTGGAAGAGCCGATGGAGGTAGCTGTGATATGGTTGACCCCTATTAGCCGTCTTTAAGGCCTCTTGGGGAAAGCCACATAACCTAAAGGATGTTTGAATCATCTACAAAAAGGAAATACCCTATGTTGCCTTCAGGTTCTGGCTCCTCAGAGTCTTCCAGGGTCACTCCTTGCCACCCAAAAGCTTTTGGACTTGGGGGAGTGTGGCAACTAGGAGACAACAGAGTACAATGTTGGCTCTCACTGGAGAGAAAGTCAGGGTGGAGGGGCTTCAAGGGGACGTGTGGAGGGGAGAGGACCTCTCAGTGAGTGTCATTTTGAGCTAGACTGTCCTACAGATTGGCCGGATGGAAGGGTACTGCAGGAGAATACCACGGAGATTATTAAGCTGAAATAGCCCCTCGGGTTCTGCAAAACCTCCAAAGAGGGTCCCTGACATCTGAGAGGAAAGATGCCTTCTTTCAAACAAACTACAGAGGATGAGACACACTGAGCAGGGGATATGGAGGTAAGCAGCGAGCTTCCGAATGACCCAAGGGCATGTTCTCTACTAAGTGGCACATCTCTGGGGCAGAGTCACCCAGCAGCCAGAGTGAACAGATGCCACTGGGGCCACACAGAAGCCATTGTCCTTTCATTTTCTTTGTACTGAGATAGACCAGAACTGAGAAACACACTGAGGGACCCAACTCTAGAAAGCAGAAACTGAACAGGCAGATGCATACTTTGGAGAACCAATACTGTTACCTACCAAGTCTACACAGCCTCAGAGCATGTCTTATCCAGTTCTCCAAACGCTGAAAGAGCTACACAGATGGAGCCTCACTGCCACCCCCTGGGAAGCTGAGGACACGTGGGCCTCCTCAGACCCTTCAGCATGGAAGTGCCAAGTGCCATGGTGGGAATGTGGCTCAGAGTGGCACTTGCCTTTAAATCCAATGAGGCTGGAAGATGACAAATTCAAGACTTGCCTGTACTGTACAGCATAGTTTGAGGTCTGCCAGGCAGAGCAGAAAGAACTTATCTCAAAATTTACACACACACACACACACACACACACACACACACACACAAAACAACAAAGCTAAGGGCTTGGGGTGTAGCTCTGTGGTAGACCATGGCAGACCGCTTACCTAGCATGTACAAGGCCCTGTGCTAAATCACTAGTACTCAAAGGGGAAGATAGCAGACAGCTGGCTTAAAGGAACAGAAGCAAACAAAAGCCAAGGGATTGAAGTTCAAGGACTTTAGAAGCAAGGCCTGCAAATCTCAATGGACAGAGAGGGAAAGGGAGTTTCCAACTCAGTATACACTCAGTGCAGGGAGAGGAGGCAAGCCCAAGGCAGAGGAAGCCCTTTGGAGGGGAGTGAGCCAGCACCTAAACCTGGGCTCACTGCAATGCCAGCCAAGTACAGTGGGAGGGGCTCCAATGGGTTCTGCTGCCAGATGCAGGGGTTAGTACCTGCATTTGGAGAAGCCCTCCCCCTCCCCAGGCCAGCAGGGGAAGCCCCAGACCCCAGGGAGTGAGTTCCCATCTCTGCTTCAGGCTCAGGAAGTCTTTCCTGACAATGTCTTCTATCCTCCCAGAAGCCTGAGTTAGAGGGCACACACCCTTGGGATACCTCTGCAGTTTAGAATGCTTGCTGGGAGGTGAGAGGTACTGAGGTCAGATGCACTCCTTTCCTCAGGAGGTCAGGGTTCAACTCTCTCAGCTCCCTATTTAGAGACTGAAAGGGATGAGGGGCAAGGGCAAAGCCATGTATTCATGCCTGAAATTGTTGTTTGGGGCTTGGGAGCACATTCCTGCTTACCTGAGCTCACTGTAGGAGATGGGATAGAATCCACACAAGGTCTCCCTTCTAGATATAGTGAATTTCTACCCTAAGCATTTCTGCCATAATTCTGCTGGCTTCATCCACTTTCATGACTTCAGGCCCAGGCTCTGACAGCTCCCCCTACTCAAACAAGGCCTTAGTTCTCACCCCTAAGTGCAAAATGAGGAAGCCAGACCCTCCAAGCCTGCCTTAGCTGCTGGGTCCTCAAGAGCCACAGCAGTGGTCAAACAGTGAGAGCTGTGTGCACTGAGCAAGTACACAGCAGATTGCAAAAACTCAATATGAAACAGAAATGTAAAACATCTGCCCTGTGAACCCAATAGATTATCATTTCTATACACGATCAATGTGAATCAGTGTAGCAGGTCCCAAGAGGGTGTGGTGAGAGCACGGGAGAGGAAGGGCTTCAGAAGAGGGAGCAAGCACTCAGGGTCCTTCAGACACAGACGTCTGGTCTGGCTTTATACAGGAAGCCCAGATTGAAGCAGGCCTCAAAGAGGCCAGTCCACAGAATTAGAAAACAGCACTGCTGGATAAGGGCCACAGAGCAAGGTGTGTGAAGGCATAGTGAGGGCCAGGGTAGCTCCAGCCCAGGGCACTGGCAGAGGCTGGTCTGTGAGTGATGTGGCTAGGAAAGGAGGTAGTGGGCAGAGGGCAGCAGCTACTGTGCCAGGCTGACTATGCCAGGTACATAGTAGGCACTTCCAGGAAGATACCAGCCAGAGATTCTTCCAAGGGTGACCAGGTCACCCATATTCCTAGATCTATAGTTCTCTGGTAGCTCACCTCCAGCTCCCTTTCCCTTGGGAGAGGACAATTTACTTATTCATGAGTACACACACACTCCCATCAGGCAGCCAGTTCCTGCACACCTCACTTCTAATTATAGCAAAAATTTCAATAATGCTGCAGGGAAACGCCAGGTTTCCAAAGACCCTGATGGTGGGTGTGGGTCCCTTGTCTTCATCTCTGGGCTAGGAGCTCCTCCTCCATTCCAAGTGGCCAGCCTAGCAGGACCAAGTGAGAGAGGAGACAGTGTAGTCCTACTTCCAGTCACCTAAGCAACGCTGCCTCCTAGCATCTGTGCGTGGCAATGTCAGCCTGTGGACCAATCCTATACCCTGCTCTCTGGCCAGAAGGAATGCCTTCCTGGGTCTGCATACCAGCTTCCTCAGGTACCTGCTTCAGGAAAGGAAACAGAGCCTAAGAAGCTGGGCCAAAGGTGACGGTTCAGGAACCCAGGAGGTATCAGCTCTACTGAGACTGGATGAGAAGATAGAGCAGAGGAACTGTTGGATGCCTGGCAAGGAAAGAGTGGCTCTGATGATGACGGAGAATCGGGGTGAGGAGAGACTGGGCTCGGCTGGCCAGTCTGGACAGAGTGGGGAGAGTGGCCATGCTAAGGAGGAGAAGGTCATGTGTGGTCTCTGGGCAAAGGAGAACCAAGGAGAAAGGTGGAGATAATGCAGTCGCTGGGAGAGGTGGGGCGGGGATAGACATAGTGTCAAGTCACACCAAATCTGACCGGCAGATGGTGCCTAGGTGTGAGACCTACCTCTAAGATGCAAAGGTACCATCAAGACCCAGTGCATAACCTTGTCATACCAGCTTAGGAGCTTAGGCCTTTCTCCCCACTCTGTTGAGTTCTGGCACCAAGGCCACAGGGCTAGCCCAGGCATCAGCTACCATGGTGTTGCATCCTGCCAGGGTCATCTTCCTACAGCCCTCCCGAAGGGTCCACTGTGGAGAGCATCATTCTCCTGCTTAGACTCAGCGATGCTCCAGGACCCCAGGCCACACCCCAAAGGCCCCAAGCGCAACTCCAGCTGACGTGCTCTCTTGATAGCCCTAACTTCTAAAAGGTTGAAGTTGAAGGTGTCCAGGAGCTCTGGCCCTCCTGCCCAAAGTACACTGAGCCAAACTGTCCTGTCACTTAGAAAGTGACAGAAGCAACACATCACCCGGCTGTCACTCCATACTGCAAAAGGACTATAGCCTGTGCCACCTCCGTCACTGATGTCAGCTCACTAGCAACCAAGATGGTCTAGTCACTCAGTAAAATACTTCCAGGGCAACCCCCGTGTGCCAGCACTGGGGACTCAGCTATGAAACACTTGTCTCATCTTCGTCTACCTTTAACCTACTTTACAGTGGTGAGCCTGAGTTCAGAGGGAGGCAGGGACTTCCCAGAGTCACCTCGGCGATGGCCAAGAATGAGACTTCTCCCTGATGCCGGTGCTGACCACAGCTACTGGCCCCACCCTCACCCACTGTTTCTAGGACACAGAGGTATCGATTACCAGCTCTACCTTGGAAAAAGGTTTCTTTTCTTTTCCACCAAGGCTTTCTGTCCCCCACTACACTTTTTTTTTTTTTAAAGAATAAACTTGAAGCCATTCCCATGATTAATTACCAGCTGCCTAATGCTCTGCCACTGGCACTTTCTGGAAAGGGAATGAATTACCTTGAAAAACATCCGAAAAGAGAACCCACCGTGAAGGAGAATCAAAAAGGTTACCTGGCAGTCCGTGTGGATTCTTCTGGACTGGACTGCTGGAAGACCCCTCTGGAAAGGGGAGCAGGGTGGCTGGCCCTGTCAGAGAGGGGTATATGCAGCCTGGTGGGGAGTAGGGCAAAGCCTCTGGCCCCAGAGAGCAGTATGGGGAGGCTGAAGAAGTAGAGGTGGAGGTTGTTTTCCTTGCATCTATATAGACCCTACCTGGTCTCTGTCCTCTGACATCACATGTTGCTTGATTCCTACAGATCTCAGTTCAAATCCCCACTCCACCACTTACAGCTCAATGGGGTTTTAAACTGCAGAGCCTCTGGAAAATAAGGTATTATACAAACCTCCTCTAGGGACTTGGGCGTGGGGATGGGGGGTGGTGGTGAGTGTGTATTCTAAGTGCACAACCAAGGTACCAGAAGAGCAAAAATTTAGCACCACCAGAGGCTTCTAAGCATTCTGGCCAGCCTGTCTGCCATGATGGTAATGTTAATGCTCACTCTTGATGTAGGGGCTCCGCTGACCTACAGTCGTACAGCTGGGAAGCAGAGATCTGGGGTTCCTGCAGCAGAAAGGGTGCCACAGTCCAGGTCCCCAAGTTGTCCTGATGCTTAGCAGCCCCGCCCTGGGACTCCTGGAACACCATACTTCACAGAAAAGCTCCAGTCAGCTGGGCAGGGATCTCCAGTCTCCCAGAGTAGCCCAGGGACATGAGGCCCTGAGACAAAGGGCTCTGGGCCAGCGAGCATCTGTGTAAGGCTTCTGAACCCTCTGGGTTGAGAGCCAGAGAGCCAAAGAGTAAACAGAGATTACACAGGTATCTTTGGTGTAGAGCCAAGTGTGATCAACTCTGAAATGCCATCCTGGAATGACACACTGGTGTCCTGGAGGCTCTACACTGAAGCTTGGTCCCCATCACTTTCACGAGCTCCCTGAGGGATGGGTCTAAGCTCTCCATCAGGCCAGGTGGCCTGGTTGTACCCATCCTGGTACAAGCAGGTCCTCAGAGGAAGGGCACAGTGGGGCACGTGTGTGTGGGGGTCCCTGTGCACATCCCTTATCATGCCACTCCCATTTGACAGACATGTAAACTGAGGTATAGAGCTCAAGGTTCCAGTGGACAAGTGCCAGAGTCACAATCTGAAGCTAGCAGTGATCACCATGGCAGTGAGCATGCCTCTTGGCCATTCAGGTCACCTTTTGGGAATACCCATGTTCCATTGATGTTCAGGGACACCACTGTGCGCACAGTGTTCCTGTGCCGAGGCTGGGAATGTCAGGCCTGCATCCCAGCACTCTCCACCCTGTCTCAGCAGTGATTTGAGAAACATCAAGTCAGAGGCCTTGGAGCAGGAGCTGAAGGGAGCACTTGTCGGGACCTCACTGTGAGGGCTGAGAAGGCCGGGCATGGCTCAAACTAATAGAGGACCCCCCTCCCCAGCCCCACCTCTGGAAGCTATAAAGCAGTAATGTGCACCTACCTCAGTGAGCCGAGAGTCACTAGTGTTCCTGTGCTGGCCAGCCACTTACAGCCCTTCCACTTCACTCAAGGTCCATCCTCCTGTGAAGAGAGGGCGTGGTTAGTGTGCCCAGCTCCTGCAGGGCTCCACAATGCTGAGCACACAGCCACAACTGATACCAGAGGGAAAGGTTAGCAGGCAGAAGAAGCTGACAGACAGGAGCCACAAGGGGTGTGTCATGGGGTGAAAGGCAGGACCAGACACTCCACCTCTGCAGACTTCAGTCTCCCAGTCCAATGGATCTCCACCCCCTGCCCCTCTCTCTCCTTCTAGAAGATCCAAGAGGAAGTGGTGACACTCCCTCATTCACTCAACAAACATGGCATGGGTGCCCAGGCTGTGACAGTGGTTGGCTGTTGAACACTAAACCTCAGTAGTAGCTTGGGTAGAGAAGAAGTGTAGGGCCTATCAGAAAGGCAGGCCAAGATTCAGGCAACAGCACCTGTGTAGAAGGAACAGTAGAAGCAAAGTTTCTAGATTGTGTGGAGGTATAGAAGTATAGAGAATGGGAGGCGGGAGCATCTGGCAGAGAGGAAGGAAGGGTAGGGATGAGTAGCAACGGGCAGAAACAACCAGAAGGGAGAGTGATCCCAATCCCAGTTTGGGAAGAATTCCCATGGCTGCTGAGGGAGAAGAACTTGGATGAGAAGAAAGATAGGGAGACCAGCCGGGGACTGCTCCAAGATCTTCGAGGGCAGGGCAGATCTGCAGAGAGGTTAGCTCTGCTGGTGGCATGGTAACATGGGGTAAAGTTACCATGGTAAGGTTACTGCGTGGTCTCTGGCTGCCCCCCCCCACTGCCCTGGGAGCTCATAGGTACCCAGGAGGCTCTCTGGTAGGGTGAGAGATGCAGACCCCCATCCACTTCAGGTTCTGGCTCTGGGAAAGCAGTTCTGTGGTTGGAAGCAAGCGTTGCACCTCCTTGAGGTCTGCTTGCCTTGGAGTCCTAGGAATGCAACAGGCTCCAGGGTGGCATGCCTCTCAGAGCAGGCCTGGCTGATGGTGGGACAGAAGGTGCCAGCCCTGCACGCTGGCTTCTACTCCTGTCCAGCCCAGGCTCTCTCACTGCCCAGCAGGCACAGCTGCCAGAGACTCCTGAGCTCTGGGGTTTAGGGTACGGCCTCTAATCAGAAGAACTTGGTTCAAACCCCAGGTTCACCCTATCTTTAAATATGTGTGTCTAGCATATAGTTCTTAAACCTCCCTGCTTGTTCCTTCAACTGTAAGGACATAGGTGCATGTGTCCCTATGAGACATAGATTGTGCAAGGCAGTGTATATAGGGTGTGGACCCTTGTCTACTAGAGGGGACAGGAATCACCCTGTAAGGACCAGCGCAGGGTCCCAGAGCCACCAGCCAAGGCAACGGGTCACCTCTTAGACTCTGGCTCTGAGAGTCCCTCTACTTTAAGAACATAAAATAGTCCTTGGTTTCTATAGCTGCAATGTTCCATTTTACAGAGGAGGAAACTGAGGACCAGAGTTTCATACACAGCAGCCACTGAGCTGGGCTGGGCTGGGCTGGGCTGGGCTGGGCAGGGAATGGGCCTCTTGCCTCCTGCCACCCACAGCACAGGCGTTTCCTGAAGTCTAGTTGGCCAGCAGAGCCGCTGACAAAGAGAAAATGATTATCTTGGCCGTGGAGACAGAAGCCGGAGTGGGAAAGGCCTTGCTCATTTGGTGGGTGTTATTCAGGCCTTAAGGCTGCATGCCTGCCAGGCCTGCTGCTCAGGATGCATGGCTCTCACTCGGGCACCTGGCTCAGCACAGACACATGCCCCCATCTCCTGAGCCCGTATGCACGGGGGCAGGGGGGCAAACAGGCTGGAGAGGAAAGCGGGGCAGGTGGAGGACACTGAATTTGAGCTCTGGCCTGGGTCAGGGGTATGAGCCTGCATTCTATCTGAAGAGACAGGAGCTGGAGACTGGCGTTTATTGAATCCATACTGTGGGGTCACGATGGCTGGAATTAGCTTCAGAAAAACGCTCTTTAATTTATGTTCCAGGCCCAGAGAAGTTCCCTAACTGTCTAAGGTCAAGCAGCTACTACAGAGTTAATAAACGTAACAGCCAGGCCCTGGAAGTCATTCAGTAGCCCTGCTCAGGCCCCTCACCCCACAGAAGGAGGCTCAGATAACCAGGAGCCTGCATGAGGCTGTGGACACAGAAGAGACATGGTGCCTGACCCACTAAGCCCTGCTAGTGTCCTCTGCTCTGGCTCCCAGCCTGCGTGAGCTTGGACACCTAGGAAGGCTAGGGATAGAAGACAAGAGGTAACTTGTCCTTGGCTGCTCCCAGACAGTACAAACCGCAGGGTAAATAGCAGGTCTGAGAGGCACTGTTTTCTTCCTCAAAGGCCTTTGGTATCACGGAGGGTTGTGGGCAGGAGGAGCTCACCCCGGTTTCCTGTGGATGGGGACCCATGGGGAGTGGGGGTGAGACTCCAACCACAAGGCAGCTTCCACCAGTGACAGAGAAGGCCATGCAGAGCCACACCCATCTTGATGAGCAGGATTCCAAAGTTCCAGACGGGGAATGTGGTTGTGGGAGGTTCCATCACAGCGAGAGAGTGAGCATACCCTGGTCGGTCTTGCACAAGGCAGAGATCACTTGGGGATGGAACTGTCCCAGGGCCAAGATAGATTCCCTCAAAAACTGCCAATTTACTATCTTCACCTATTCCAGGGATCCCCAGGAGGAACGGGGGGTTGTTTTGGTGGAGACTACAGATTAGAACCCTGGCTTGGCCTCTGTGGTTAAGTCCAGTTTTTTCCATTTACTGCTGGGTCCTCCTGAGCAAGTTATTCAGCCTCTCTCAGCCCCTATCTCCTTCCTAAATAAGGGATACCATTTGTTCAAGCTAGTCATTCATCTGCAAGGTGGGCTCCAGGCTGGTGTGGATCTTGGCCTAAGCATGAACATACCCAGACCAAAGGTAGGTAGATAGTCAGTCCTTACAGGGTGTGGGGCAGTCTGGCCTGCAACCCTGAGAGCTGAGCCAGACACGAGGTGCTCACAAGATGTGGGGGAAGAGTTCTGAGAATGGTGGACACTGCACCTTTGGAAACACAGAACCACTCCAGTCACAAGTGGCTAAGTGGGCACAGAACTTCTATCACATGGGCTCACCCATTCCCAGACCTGGTACAATGACAAGAACGTCCCACCCACCCCCAACTTTTAGTGGTCGATCTGGATAGAAAAGTTGTCCTACCCCTATTTTACAGATGGGCCTGATGCTGCAGAGCTGATATGCCAATGGCTGGGAGTGAGGAATGGGTCCCCCCTTGGACCCACCCAGACTCTTCATGGGGACAGGGATTTCCTCACCTGGGAGATTTGTACTGACACACATCCCCTGAGGTGACCCTGAGCCCAGTCCATAGTTTCTCCTTGGAGGCTGGGGCTGGCTCCAGAAACAAGGCAAATATTTACCCCAGATGGTTATCCAAACCTTATCTGAAGCTCTGCCTCCTGCATTCTTGGAATACATGTTCCCTGACCTCACACTCACTGAGCCGAGCTGTGGCTTGGGGGTCTGGGCAGGGATAGCCTGACTCAGGCTCCAGAGCTGGGGGAGCCAAGGTCTGCTGGCTGGGAGGCCAAAGCTGCCTCCAACCTTCCCCATGTGCGCTCACAAGGGATGTTCCAGGACGTTCTTGGAGGAGAAGTGCACACTGGCAGGAGCCACCCACAGGCCTACCACAGACTTCTGCCCAGTGGCTAGCTTTGCCCAGAAAGGGGTATGGATGAGATCTGTGTTGAAAGCACTGGAACATATGATTCAGGGTGAGTGACAGAAAGCATATACTCACAGGGACACACACAAACAGACACAGACAGACAGACAGACAGACAGACACACACAGTGTGACCCAGTCTGCTACCAAAAAGATCCTCCCATCTGCTGGCCCTCAACAACTCTATGAGCTCCCTCTCAGCCCTTAGCATGGTCCTGGGTACCATAATGGCAGGTCCCATTAAGCAGACCTGAAGTTGCACATCCCAAAGTGAAAGCCTTTGGCCAAAAGCAGCAGAATTTTGAGGTCCAACCTGACATTGCACCTTCAGCATTTCTGTCATTGTCCCATGGATCCTGGCCACCTTCACTCACTGAAAGACTACCTGTATAAAGCTGTCTTCACAGAGGTGTCCCTCCCTACCAAAGACTTTTTCTAGAGCTTCTAGAACATTTAGAACACTGGTGTTTCTTTCTCTTTGCATAATTAGAACTGGGCAGCTCTCTATATTTTGGGCCATGAAGGCCACAAGGAAGGACTTGGCTGTCCTCATTCCAGGCAGGGTGGAGTTGTAGCATGGTTGGGAACTACTCAGCATTTCAAATCAGATTCTGCACTGGCCTCCAGAAGCAGGTGACAAACAGGCGGGCTGGTGGCTCAGCTTGGGAACTCATGGGCAAGCTAAGAGTGATCATTAGGAGGCCTTTGGTCTAAGAACTGCTCACAGATTCTCAAGCATCCCAGGGAAGTCTGTTGTAGAGCCCTGCCCTGCCCTGCCCTGCCCTGCATCAAAGCTGAGCCAGGTCCTCTGACCAGGGAGCCAGAGATGGGGCAGGAACAGTGGGCTGACCTGCTGAGCAGGTGACAACTGCAGACCAGGGGAGTTACCTACCTCCTGGGCCCTCAGAGAGGCCTCTGAGCACCAGGGACTATTCCAAGCTGTTCTTGAGACATGTACATTGGCAGGAACCACCCATAGG
>JADRCD010237277.1:14072-31132 GCA_019843815.1 Montemys delectorum | reverse complement strand
ACACACACACACACACACACACACACACACACACACCCTCCTCAAAAGCCATTACTATAACTTTCTCATGTGCAAAAGGGAAACAGAAATTAAGCAAATGTTTGAAGAATTCAGTAAAGCAATAAGTCTGTAAAATACAAAAAGGTGCATGCAAATGGCATGTGATTGAAAATAATTTAGCAATGTTAACTTTAAGAAGACACAATGGTAATGATCTCTCTCTATATATATATATATATATGTATATATACATATATAATATATTTATATGTATGTATACACACAAATATATACAGACACATAACACACACACATTATATATATAATATATATGTATATATATTATATATATGCCAGAAGAACCATTGATTAAAATATATTTTATTTTATGCATTTTAGCATGAAAGTAAAAATATTTTTTGTGTAGCTTTGAGTCACTCCATTTCACAATGTCTACTGGTCACAGGTTCTATATCAAATGATTCCTGTGAAATATCAAATACCTTGAATGGTTTATTTTCCTTTTCCCACGGATCTACAATTTAAAACACAAGTTCACGTATTTTATATGTTTATACATATTAACAATTTATATGTGTATCTGAAGAAGTGTTTCTTAGGTATGAGAACAGCTTTCATATGCTATCACTGGACACAGTGAGCTATGTGCAGAATTAAACTGACTTATCCCTTTTTTCGAAAGTTTCTTCTAATTAGTTATCTTTAGAAACAGGAAATTCCAACCCACCAGCCTACCAAACTGAAACAAAACAGATTATTTTAAAGGAGAGAAAGAGAGAGAGCAAGTGAGAAAGAGAAAGAGAGAGACTGTGGTCCTGATTTTTTAAAATTTCTATAATCTTAATATAAGCCAAACTAAAGGGAATATTTAAAGTAGAAAGAGGACTATTTTTCAATAAAAGTTAAAAATTTTAGACTACTCATTTTTAAATACGTCATTAACTTAAGCATTACAAATTATTTAGAAGTTACTGAAGGAAAACAAATATGTCATTTATTTCTTTTGTGTGAACTCATCCATGCTAAATAAATGTAATGCTTTATTATATCTTAGAAGTCATGATTAGATTTTATTTTTAGATAGTAAAATAATAGTTGTCTTATTAAATTTAAATAAAACACTGTTTTGGGTAGTTTAATTAGAAATATCGCTACAATTTTTCATGAGTATTTGAATGTCCTCAAGGAAAATTGTAGCTGTTTTATGGGTATTTAGAAGTGATGGATATTTAGATGAGAAAAAATAGAAATAAAAAGAAAAGCTATATCATTACATTATTATTATACACAGGGCATCATCAAGAAAATTCCAGGTGAACATATAGCAATTATATGAAGGACAGATCTTTGAATGACCTGCAAGACTAAGTTCTGTCCAAAACCAAACTATGTTAGTTTCTATAAGGAGAATTTGAAAGCAAATAAATTTATCTAAAATCTTCAGGTTAAAAGAAAGTGAGGCTATGCCAACTTGTTTCTTTGCAAATGTTTTTGTGGATGAGCAGAATGTGGTAAGCATATTCTACTAAAGAGAATGTGCAGTGGTAAAAATAGATACACTATGTATCTACATACTGTGAAATTTATGAAACATGTAATAAGTGGTAATGGAGGAGCTTATATTTACAAATTGTGACTAATGCTATAAAAAGTGAACAGACTTTATTGAAAGAGATTTATATGAAGAGGATTTTTCACCCCATGGGAGAGTTTCCCTAGGAAGACACTTCAGGTGTCTGCAGCCACAAACAAAGCATGCTATGGTTTAGTACCTTCAGTTACCACAATTATTTATTTTGTTCTCAATTCTTTAATTTTGACATGAGGTGATAAAATGTTGCTTTGTGCCTCAGTGTGTTGTATAGAATGATCTTAGGATTAGAGAATCCCTTATACATTCATTCACAGCAGGGCATGTTATTCTTAGATCATGTAGAAGTTGGCAATAGTTAGGAAATGGGCATTGGTTCTTCACCAGGTGTGTTTCCTTGTCAAATATTTGAGCTTCTTCCTGTATGGTAGCTGAGCTCCAAGAGTGAGTGATCCCAGAGAATTAGGCAGAAGTCAAATTGCTTCTTATGGTCCAGCTTCAGAAGTGGTACAAGTTGCATATTATTATTTGCACTGAGAAACAAGCCTACCCAGAAACAAAGTATCTTAGTTAGGGTTTTCATTGTTGCAATGAAACAACATGACCTAAAAGTAGTTGTGGTTGAAAATGTTTATTCAGCTTATACTTTCACATTGTTATCATTGAAGGAAGTCAGAACAGGAATTCAAACAGATCCTGAAGGCAGGAGATGATGCAAAAGCTATAAGAGGAGTTGCTGCTTCTCTTGGCTTGCTCAGCCTGATTGTATAGAGCTCAAGACTGCCAGCCCAGGGTTGAGACTACCAACAATGGTTGAGAAAATGCCCTACAGCAGGATCTCATGGAGGCATTTTCTCAACTGAAGCTCCTTCTTCTCTGATGATTCTAGGGTCAAGTTGACACAAAACCAGCCAATACACAAAGGGAGAAAAAGGACTTTTCCTCATGATGGGAGAAATATCTTGTTGGTAGGAGATTGTATCATGAGAATGTAATGTCATGTGACCATTTTGGCACAAGACTATAATAATCTGTAACATTATATTATAATCTAGGGTGATGAAAACCTGCCAACAATGGAAAGAAGATTGTCAGTAAATGTGAATGCTCCAAGCAACGGAGAGACTGACTTATGCTAGAAATCTAGATGAAGCCAATGTGTTAACCAAGGAGCAAATTGATCAGTTAAGTGTGCAGAGCTTTGATGTGTTTGACCACTGTAGCTACTTTAGGACAAGACAGGGCTTTTAAAGTTTATTTCTTAGGTGAGCTAAGAAGGGTTTGAAACATTTTAATCTTGATAGGGACATGATTCACTCTCCTTTTCAGAAGATCAACCCTTGTCTAGTGAACAGTGGATAAAAGCAGCTCAAAGGCAAGCTGTTATAAGAGGCCATCAAATTGCTTCTAGTGAGGCCTGATTTTGTCTTAGTCAAATGTGATTGTAGAAATAAAGACAGAGAAAAAAGTCAGATCAGACAAAAGCTCTAGGCCTATAGCTACAGGTATGGGGAAGCAATTGAAGCTGCAGTGGTAAGATGTGGAGAATTTGAAAGATCCACTTACAGGCCTCTGGAAAGAATAACTAAACAAAAGTATTATTTCCCCTTTTCATAAACTGGGACTCACATGAGAATGGGGATGTTTCTGGGGAGTGTCATCAAGAGTTCACTTTGCAAATGGGAAACCTGAGGTATCTCCAGCCAACAATCAAATTGCAGGTTTGGAAGTCATCAGCATGCACATGATACTTAACATCATGGGATCTTCTGGAACCATCTAGGGAAAGACTACAAAAGAAGGAAGGAAGCCAGTGCCAAATTCTCCTCATGGTGGTGCCTAGATATTAATCAGAAGGAAGAAGCGAGGAAGCTTCCAATAATGTGCTGAGAAGAGAGGATCAAGTAGGCTGGAGGGATTCAAAGTTCAAAAGCCCTTCTGGAAACCTTGGAAGATAAATGTATGCTCCAAAGAACCCTTTAGATCCAGGATTGTCAGGTCCTGACATTCTTACCAGCATGTGTTAATACTTATGTTTGAGCAGATTGAGTGATGAACTCCATAGATCAGAGAGGGGGAGTTGGTATGCACATATGAAATGTAACAAATGTAGCAAATGCACAGCAGATGCATTCAGGCAAAGAGCTACCAGCTGATGAGACCGTGAACCAGTCAGTGGAAATAAAGGGTCTAACAATCCACACAGGCATAATGGTTATACCTGCTGACACATATTCTAAGCTGTGTTCATTGAAACAGTTTCATGGGACTTCTGCAGTCTGTGCCTCCACATATTCTCAGAAGAGGACACAGGGCATCAGAGGACCCAGCCATACCACTCCTGGACATATACCCACAAGATGCTCCATCATGTAATAAGGACACATGCTCCACCATGTTCATAGCAGCCTTATTTATAATAGCCAGAAACTGGAAACAACCCAGATGTCCCTCAACAGAGGAATGGATACAGAAACTGTGGTACATCTACACAATGGAGTACTACTCAGCTATTAAAAACAATGAATTTATGAAATTCTTAGGGAAATGGATGGATCTGGAGAATATCATCCTGAGTGAGGTAACCCAATCACAAAAGAACACACATGGTATGCATTCTCTGATAAGTGGATATTAGCCTAGAAGATTGGAATACACAAAGTACAATCCACAAACCACAAGAAACTCAAGAAGAAGGAAGACCAAAAGATGGACACTTCATTCCTTCTTAAAGGGGAGAACAAAATACCCATGGAAGGAGTTGCAGAGACTAACTATGGAGCAGAGACTAAAGGAAGGACAATCCAGAGACTGCTCCACCTGGGAATCTTTCCCATATTCAACCATCAAATCCAGACACTATTGTGAATGCCAGCAAGTGCTGGCTGACAGGAGCCTGATACAGCTGTCTCCTGAGCGACTCTGACAGTACCTGACTAATACAGAAGTAGAGGCTTACAGCCATCCATTGAACTGAGTACAGGGTCCCCAATGAAGAAACTAGAAAAAGGACCCAAGGAACTGAAGGGTTTGCAGCCCCTTAGGATGAACAAAAATATAAACTAACTAGTACCCTCAGAGCTCCCAGGGACTAAACCACCAACAAAAGAGTACACATAGTGGGACTCATGGCTCCAGCAGCATATGTACCAGAGGATGGCCAAGTTGGTCATCAATGGGAGGAGAGGCCCTTGGTCCTGTGAAGGTTCTATGCCCCAGTGTAGGGGAATGCCAGGGCTAGGAAGCAGGAGATGGTGGGTTGGTGAGCAAGGGAAATGGGGAAGGAACAGGGGTTTTTGTTTGTTTGTTTGTTTTTGTTTTTATTTTTTATTTTATTTTATTTTATTTTATTTTTTGCAGAGGTGAAACTGGGAAAGGGGATATTACATAACATGTAAATAAAGAAAATATCTAATAAAAAAAGAAAAAAAAGATTTGTCTGTTAGGTTGTCTTTGAATTTCCTTGATATGCTTGGAGTTTCACAAAATGTAGACCACCAAACTGTCCTCAAAACAATGTAAAATGTTAAACGTTTAGTTTTTCTTTGTCTGAACTCATGATACACACACAGATACAAACTACATTCAAATTCAATTTTGTCAGTCTCCATACATCTTCAGCCATCACTAACAAAGCACTAGACTTGCCCAGTCAGGCAATCCTCCTGATTCGCCTCCACACTAACAAAGCAGTAAAGCAGTCATAGCTCACATATAGAGAATGCCCGTTGTTTTTGTTACCAGGTAATATTTTAAGGACTTTACATGTGTTAGCCCATTTAGTTCTCATACCAGTCACCTGAAATCTCACTTTACAGTAGAAAGAGCTGAAACCCAAAGTATTATTCAAGTATTTAAAAGTTTCATGTGTTGAAAGTTGTGGTAGATTAGATCTCCACTCACACAGTCTGATTTCAGGGCTGTCTACACACACACACACACACACACACACACACACACACACACACACACAGAGAGAGAGAGAGAGAGAGAGAGAGAGAGAGAGAGAGAGAGAGAGAGAGACAGAGACAGAGACAGAGACAGAGACAGAGAGACAGAGAGACAGAGAGACAGAGAGACAGAGAGACAGAGACAGAGAGACAGACAGAGACAGACAGAGACAGAGACAGAGTGACAGAGACAGAGACAGAGACAGAGACAGAGACAGAGACAGAGACAGAGAGATTGTGACTTTATTTCTGTCCAAAGAAGCTGGGTAAGCTAAGAAAAGAGGGTGGAGAGGGAGACAGCTGCTATTTCATCACTGGTCCATTAAGCCCTGTCCAGAGGATTGGAATTTTATCCAAGCTATGGCAGTGTCTTGACAGGTTCTGGGCAGCAAGTTATGGGATGGGATTTGCCTCTGATGTATAGTTGGCATACAGCTTAAAAGAGAGCATCCCCTAAAGAGCATGGGCTTTATTACAACCATCACAGATCTGGAGGCTCTCCCTGCTCTCAACTTAGTTCTTGTATTGATAGTACAATGTCTTGCCTAAAATGGTAACTGTGATTCTGTCAGCACCAAGTGATGCCAAACAGTTAGTGATGCTAATTAGAAACTTGTAGGCATAAAAAAGTTAAGTAAATCCCCAAATAAACTTGTCTGGGGTCTATTTTTACTGAGATCCACTTAAATTCTACACTTACATTCAGAAGCAATTCCTGTGCTCAACCCATCCTGAATGTTGTCATTCAATCTTTCTTCTCACAACAGTCTGCTTGACCCTACTAAGTGAGCAGTGCCTGCTCTGTGTAGTAGGCTATCTTCTTCATGTGTTTGTAGTCTACAGTGCTTGGCTCTCCAGAGAATTCAGAAGCACTCTCAGTGGAGGTTTTGTGTTAAGCACCTCCCGTCAGATGCTAAGTGATTTCAACACCTGTAACAAGTTCCAAGTTACCTTAGGGACTTAAAATCCATGTCATCTATCAAGTCTCACGTAGACTCTATGTGATGAAATAAAACTCTTTATTATCCCTACCTCATGCAAATTTTGTTTACATTTAATTTATTTTAACTCTCTTCTTTAATGGTCAAATCTTCAATAAACTCATAGCCAAGATTTATAAAGAAAGTTTAGTTATAAATAAATGTATATTTTAAAAGAGCAAGCATTTCTTGACCTTTGTAAAGCAAACAAAATCATATATATATATATATATATACATATATATTATACATATGATTTCAGTAATATCATTGTCAAACAAACAGTTCCACTATTACAAAATTGGCTAAGAAGGAAAATATGCCTGTGGTTCAGTTTCTGTTGACTGCAGGGTGTAATTATGTCTCTGACTGCAGGCTAGGTGGAAGCTATAACTGGGAAGCTATAAGTATCTGATTATAATACTTACTCGGTTATGAAGGGTCTTGTCCGCCTACGAAATTAAGTTGAAGTATACTGTATGCATCTTCAGTTACAAGACAGGCTTAGCCAATATTTTTGGGTAAAATTAAGCTGAATACAAAAATAGTTTTATAAAGGGGCATTAATAAAAAGAAGCATGGATCCTTGTCTGGTCCAAGGTGTCCCACCTTGAATGATATCTGATGTTAGGATTCAGATAGAACTGAGATGAGGCTGAGTTGTGCCAGGCCATTCACACACAAGTAGATTCATGGAGGCACAAGTAAGGGTGATACAAAACTTGATCTTTTATAATTTTAATTATGCTCATTTCTCTGAGACCCCCCTCTTTGTGAATGGAACTTAGATTCACATGGGGAATGTGTAGTGCTTGTTTCAGTCCTAACCATTTACATTAGCAGTTTAAACTCAAATTAAATCTATATAGCTTTAAATCATGAATCTAATGCTGTGATATATCTATATGATTATGAAATTATATAATTAATTATAAATTTATAGAATTAGCTGTAAATTTCCTTAGTGTGACTTTTTTATAACAGTTAATAATGTTTCAGCAAACTGGCATAACCTTTAATTTGCCAATTTTATAAATTTTAAGTGATTTTGATATTTCAATTTTTGAAATTATGTTTAGTGTTGGGGTGTGTGTGTGTGTGTGTGTGTGTGTGTGTGTGTGTGTGTGGTGTTCTAGAGACCTGTGGAGGTTAGTGGACAGCTTTCAGGAGTAAGTTCTTTTGTTCTATACCATGCGGGGCTCAGAAATTGTATGCAGGGATAGTGGCGTAGGCTTTTGTCCACTGAGCCATCTGAACACCTTGGATGTAAATAGTTTTAAATGGAAATATTTTTCATGTAAAGGGCCACTGAATATGAGATTTAGTGAAGATTAAGGAAGATTGCTATGCCTCTCTTCCATTGTGATAGAGTGGATTATCATTAATACTGTGGTCCTCAGCCTGTTGTCTTCATATTTGATAGCTGACCATGGGTTTTCTACATTCCTTTCCAGTTTTGTATTTTCTTTTAGTTAAGTCTTATTGTGTTCCTTTAAAGTCATATTCTTCCTGAAGTTGATGTACTAGAGGACCAAAAGTAAGAGAGTTTTACAAGGAAAACCCCTGTTTACCCCCAGGGGTGTGCTTGTGCCTTGGGAACCTGTGATGCTGTTTTTCCCTCCACTGTATTCTAGAGGATTCTTATATGTAAAATTCAGTTTTCTGGATAACCAGGTTAGTAGTTAATAATATTAGTTAGTGACAATTTGCTAGTCAAAATTAAAGGGAGACTTCCCATACATTCAGAGTCAATGTAGGCTTGTAGCTTTAGGAACCTTAAAGTTTTCTCTCTAACATCTCTACAGTATTGCTTAGATGCTTGAAAGGGGTGACAGAAGAAAATGATACAGGTTTGGCAAATTGCTATGTGCAGTTTCATAAGCAATGAAGAAAAAAACATAGGAATTTTCACCCATCTTTGGGCAGATGGTGAATGCAACAGCAGAGATTTCAAATATAGATGTAGCACATACATACTGCAAACAGCTGTAATAGCTAAAATACATGCCCGAAGACTTAGTCATTCTGGATTTTCCCCAATACATGCTAGCATTCAAAAATAGACATTTTTCTACAATTGCTATAGAATTATTTGGAATAGCCAAGTGAATTACGATACAGCAACTTTGCTGTGTGCTGAGGAGGCTGGATTTTGAGTTCTCCTCAATAACTGGTTGATTATCAGAACTTTTATTTGTGATTTGATGTGTGTAACTCACAGGCACAAATGACTTCTTGTTTCTTTTTTTAACTGAGTTATCTGAAGCAATTGTTTAAAGTCCTTGCCAACTTCAAGTGGAACTATAACATTATTAGTGAAAAAAATCTGAGAATTAATTTTTTCTTTAAAATGTTTTCATATAATATATTTTGACAAGGTTTTTCTGTGTCCTCTAACTCCTCCCAATTTTCCCACCTCCTTACCCACCCAACCTTATATTCTTTTTCTGTCTTTATCTTTCAATAAAATAAAATGAAATAAAACTTGCTTTGATTGCTAGCAGGTTGCATCCAATAGTTTTTTTTTCTCCAGAGTAGAAGACATAAATACATAGGATTTTAGAAGTCCTGGGAAAAGAATTTGTGAACAAAACTTCTACCAAAGTCCTTAGATGCCAGGTGTTAAGTTGTTTGGGGCTTTGCCAGTCATCATGAGGACAGTAGATAGTTCTCTGGTCCAGAGTATTTAGCAGCCCCATGACTGGCTTAGTTTAACTGTTGTGAATTCACCTGTGTAGCTTTTGCCAAGGTCTCCTCAGTGAGTGGACATACATTTATAATGTCTATTTTAGAAACAGTTAAAGGAGGTGACTGCAGTAAATGAACATTTGTCAGTGCTCTCTCGTAAGTTGGGTAAAGGTTGTGAGTCTCAGTCATTCCCCACATTCAATTTGCTGACATTTGAAGCTTTTTCACTAGAAATTCGAGAACCTGCTCTTCTTCCTACTGCAAGTGGGCTCTGTTTTGCCCATGTTTGTTTTCTTGCTGTATATTTCTCCTTGGAGCCCAGATACTGCATACACAGAATTTTCTCACCCTTCTCTAGCCTCCAAGATTCCAGGGAAACTTGAAGTAGCCTTTTGAAGATGCATGCATATAAAGGTGGCTATCACTCTGTAGGGCAAACAGTGGTAGCATTGGTGAATTGGTGAATTTTCCCATTGCTGTGACCTAACTTGAGACAAAAAAAAATTTATGGGAGTGAGGGTTTATTTTGTTACATAGTTCAAGAAAGAATGCATTCAGCCTTGTTGGGGAATACGAGCTGTCAGGATACCTTGTGCCCATGCACAGGAAGAACATGATGAATGCTGGTGCTCAGCTTGTTTTTCTCTTCTTTGTTCTTGTCTTGAGCCTTGATTTGTGACATGGTTCTTGTTCATGTTAATGTTTGTCCTCTCTTAGTGAAATCTTTCTGGAGACATCCTCACCAACACATGCAGAGGTGTGCGTTCATGGTGGTTCTAAATCCCAAGCCCACAATGAAGATTAACTGTCACAAGTAGATTCTGGGTACTCTAAATTTGGCATCTTGACTTGTCTTAGTCAGGGTTTCTATTCCTGCGCAAATATCATGACCATGAAGCAAGTTGGGGAGGAAAGGGTTTATTCAGCTTACTTCCACATGGCTGTTGATCACCAGAGGAAATCAGGACTGGAACTCAAGCAGGTCAGGAAGCAGGAGCTGATGCAGAGGCCATGGAGGGATGTTCCTTACTGGCTTGCTTCTCCTGGTTTGCTCAGCCTGCTCTCTTATAGAACTCAAAACTTCCAGCCCAGAGATGGCACCACCCACAAGGAGTCCTACCCGCTTGATCACTAATTGAGAAAATGCCCCACAGCTGGGTGTCATGGAGGCACTTCCCCAACTGAAGTTCCCTTCTCTGTGATAACTGCAGCCTGTGTTAAGTTGACACACAAAACTAGCTAGTACAATACCCATATCTAGATATTTTCATGAAAATCAAGTTTTGTGAGCTAATTATTATTTATATAACACAGATTTATTAAATAGTATCATCATGGTCCTAAAGATGACTGGGTGATTCAAATATTAAATCTATCAGTATTATCGGTATTTCAAGTGTAGAATCATCTCAGTCTTAATATATGCTTATTGATGAGAACTGCTGTAAGATTTAATGCAAATATTAGAGTAGGATACAAAGATTAGTATAGGCTCAAAAACAGTCTTAATTAAAATATAAAATTTTTATCAAATATATTTATTTTTATTATTATAAATTATTATTTTTATAATTTTCAGTAGGTTTACTATAAATACATACAAAGACATTACAGTACTCTATTTTTAAAGTAAATGCTAAGTTTATTTGGTGTCAGGAAATGTGAAGTGATGTTCCCTATAGGATATATTGAGTAAGTAGGAGAAAGGCATTAAGGCAGAAATAGCATCAGCAGCACTACTACCTACAGGTGTCTTCCTTTTATGCCACGAAATGAGAGCGGACTTGAGTGTTCCCTTTCTGCGCAGTATTGTTAGGGTTCTCTAGAGGAACAGATCCTATAGAATGGATATATCCATCTATCAATCATGTATGTATGTATGTATGTATGTATGTATGTGTGTGTATGTATGTATGTGCATGCATGCATGTATGTATGTGCATGCATGCATGCATGTATGTGTATGTATGTATGTATGTATGTATGTATGTATGTATGTATGTATGTATTTCCCTACCTACCTATTTACCTACCTATTTATCTACCTTTCTATCTGGTGAACTATTAAAAGGGCTTACAGGCTGTGGTCCACCTAGACCAGCAATGGCTGTCTACTAACAGAAAGACTAAGAATTCAATAGATTATCCATCCATTATCAATAGATGTCTCAGCTGCTCTTAAACACATATTAGAATCCCAAAGAAGTAGACTCTAATGCTAGTGAAGGGATGCACTTGCCAGCGAGAGTGAGAGCAAGCAGGCAAAGCAGAAGGCATAGCTCAGATTTAAGATCAATCTTCCCACAACAAAGATCTGATTAGAAGTGTGTCTTGACAAGCATATAGCTATCTCCTGAGGGGCTCTGACAATACCTGACTAATACAGATGTAGAGGCTCACAGCCATTCATTGAACTGAGTACACTGTCCCCAATGAAGGAGTTAGAGAAAGGTTCTATGGAGCTGAAGGGTTTGCAGCCCCTTAGGACGAACAATTACTAACTAGTACCCTCAGAGCTCCCAGGGACCCAACCACCAATCAAGGACTATACAGGGTGGGACTGAATGTTCTGGCAGCATGTGTATAGTAGAGGATTGCAAATTCGATCATCAATAGGAGGAAAGGACCTCAGCCTTGTGAAGGTTCTGTGCCCCAGTGTAGGGGAATGCCAGGGCCAATAAGTGGGAGAGGGTAGGGTGGCAGGCATGGGGAGGGGGGAGGCAAAAGGAGTTTGTTCTTGTTGTTTTTGTTTGTTTGTTTGTTTGTTTTTTGGAGGGGAGCCTGGGAAAGGGAAAATTTACATGTAAATAAAGAAAATATCTAAAAAAAAAAAGAAGTGTGTCTTGAAACTTCAAATCATTTAATTAAGAAAAAATGCCCCTCCCAGCTGTACCTAGACACTTGAGTTTTAGTTAGTTCCATATCTAGTCAAGTTGACAACTAAGAATAGCCACGTCAAGCCACATTGTGGGCCATACCCTCACCACCAACAGGCACTCTGTAGCTTCCCATGCACTTTCTGCTTTGGTTTTTCCTCCAGTCTGGCAGATGAAGATGGGATCTACATCCTGGATCCCTCAGCATAGTCCAGTTGCAGCAGTCAAAGATTTTATGATTTTTAACCTTCTTTCAGTACTTTTCCAAGGCTTATCATATTTATATTACTTATTAATTACTTTAAATGTTTTAAATAAAAATTTAAAAATAATACGAAATATTAAAAGGTGCTATTAATGTGCTAACTGTAATATTTTGATACCCTAGTATAATGTTTGAAATAGGTTAGGCATGTTCATATACCCAAGCATTTATTGTATCCTTATGATAGAAGTATTCAAAATCAATTTCTTAGCTTTTAAAATTACATAATATGTAATTATTACCTATAGCCACACCACTGCTTAGTAGCATATTAAATACTGTTAATATAAAAGCTAACATGGAAAACTCCCATGAGAACTATAATATCACACACAGAGCTCTTTACGTAGGGAAATAGATTGTGAACAAAGTAGGGTGTAAGGATGGTTTTTGTACTTTTCTGCAGCCACTATGTTCCATCCTGTAAGCACTTCCCTCTTTCAAGATACTTTGAGCAGAAAGCTGGTATGGAAAGGATGCACAGTAAGAAAAATTGGGACTTCAGATGTCTTCTCTTGTACAATCTCACCTTACTTATCTTTTGTGTATTAACAAATCCAACTCTTACACAGAGACACTCAAACAGTAAGAAGAACAGCATCGTTTTCTGAGGCATGAGATTCTCCAGGGCTGAGTGGATCTCTTTCAGTTGGAAGGCCATGCATCATTTAAGAAAGTGGACAGGGCATGACAGGGGAGGAGGAATGGGATGAAGAACTGTGGGAGGGCAGACAAGGAGAGGGTAACAACTGGACTGTAAACAAATAAAAGTAATAACAAAAAAAAAAGAATGAAAAGGAGAACACGATTTCCAGGGAAGGGGAAAAAGTGTGCATGGGAAGGACTGGAGGAAGGAAAGGCAAAGGTGATGATGTAATTATAACAAAAATAAAATTTAAAGAATATACATTTATATAAGTATTGATAGCTATAAAAACAAAGAAAAACAAACGGAAAAAAAAGAAAATGAACTAAAATATTTTGTGTGATCACTCATTTACAACTTTTTATTCTTTATCTAGATGATAATAAGATCAAACCTAAGAATGTCAGTTACCACTGAAAATTCTGATCCTTTAGGGGCTTATGTGTTTCTGCACTCCAACCATTCCCAGCAAACTGAAGAAGGACAGAGAAAGCTATGCAAATCTTTAGACAATAGATCCTCAGTTATATTCACATTTGAAAGGCAGAGGCACCATGGGAAAGTTATCTGAGTGTGACTCAGCGATCTCCACACTCTAGAAAGCCCACAGTACATGCTCTTGCGAAAGTGCTACAGGGTATGGGAGAATAGACCTAGAGTGAATGCCTGTTTTGATGACTCAGTAGTGAATTGGCTCTTTTAGGCCAGTGAGTGGAGTGCAGATAACACACCTGAAGACAAAGTGGAGGGAGACAGCAACTGCACTGGAATAAGGTTGTAGTTTCAGTGGATGTCCTCAGAGTACAAGATAGGGATTTGCTTTTACTGTGGTTACTTATGTACTTACTCAAAGAACATTTATGAAGTATAATTTACCCTTTAGGCATAGTTACAAGCACTGTTAGAAATTTCTGGGCCAAAAGCAGTGTTTAAATTACCTCAATTTTTTCCATCAAAATTTAGAACCTAGGAGATGCTCAGTGAATAAAGCTAAAGAAAACTAGAAAGATAAGTGGGAATTATATAAAAATCAAAATCAAATGCATTCTATCTATATTGTTGGAATACTAACATCTACCACTGAATCAAATAGTAGTCAAATCCAGTAGTCATATGTGTTATACAAAAACAGCATGCACACATTCACATACACACAAAATTATAACTTGATTACATTTCTACACATACACACACATACACACACACACACACACACATGAGATTATAACTTGATTACATTTTTCAATTCACATACATGAGATTATAAATTGATTACATTTCTACACACACACACACACACACACACACACACATACACACACACACACACACATACACACACACACACACACACACACAGAGTTATAACGTGATTACATTTCTCTATTTCCTTTCATTGATTGTGACATGTTCCTGACAGGTTCATATATTTGAGCATGTGATCCAACTGATGTTCGGAGACTCACTGGAGGAAATAGCCTGTTAGGGATGGTCTTTGTCATTTCTCAGGCTCTCCTTCTGTCCTCTGCTTCCTGCCTGGCTAAGATGTGACCAGTTGCCTCATGCTCTGTTACCATTGTAGACTTCTCTTCCCACTTTGATCTCACATCAAAATTCTTCTCTCAAGTTAATTATTTTTTCAGTAATTTGGTCATAACAGCAAGAGACATGACACAGAAATGAACTCAATACCAGAAAGGTGGCAGCTATTTCTTAGTCTTTGACAAACGGATTATATAACTCACAGCTAATGTAGAAAGATGTTCACTTTTGCAATAGGCCAAATTGGAGAGATGTAAACATGGCTTTTGCATCATGTAAGAAGTATAACATTTTCAGATCTTCCAAAAGGACAAATATTCTTGATTCTGGGAGGTATAGCAGGTGCTTCAACCCCTAGACAGAGAATTTCTCTTGTCTGATGTCTACAGATTTAGCAGACAGGGTAACATAGCTAAAATGGACAGGTGCAATTCTATTTAGGAAAAGAAATATTTGTATTCATCTAGGCCACCTAGACAGACTGTACTAATCAAGTTTCTTGGATGATTTCTGTAATTTTCACATCATTGATTTTTTTTATAGTCAAATTTGTATAATGAAAAAAAACTGTATTTGGAGAAGATCACATGGCCTACATGTTACTTTCCACAAGGATGGTAACTAAAGAGGCAACTGTCATGTTATACAGTGACATAAAGGCAACCCAGATTAAAACTGGACTTCCTGACTCTTTAGTTCTCCCATGACCATTAAAGCATGAAAGAACAGCTTAAATTGGGGAGCATAGGAAACACTGGGAAGAGAATATAGGAAACAGGCAAAGAAATGAGTTCTGAGTGCCTTCTAAGGCTTTCCTGATAGCAACATCTCCACTGATTTGATGATTATGCCACATTAGAAGGAACAGTTCCTTGTTCTGCTTAATTTTCCCACTGGCCATCAACATTATTGTCATCTATGTTAGGAATATTCCTGATATTTTTGTTAAATCTGTATTTTTGAGCACTGTTTTTCTTATGTAGGTCCTTTTTATAATATGTCTTGGATATAAGCTTGTGTATCATGCACATCTGTTTTGTTGTGTCTGTTATGAAATTGCAGAATCACTCAAAGTAGTGAATTCTTGATTTCCTTAGTAGAATTAATTTGTCTGACTTGTTTTTTTCCCCCTTCAACCTGTGAACAGTTCTGTTGTAATAGAAATTGTAATCTTCACTTTCCCTCATGAATTAACTGTAATCATCTGCCAGTATGCATAGTAAACTTAGGATAGTTCTTAGTCGTTGAAAGGCCACTTTTCCATTTACCCTTTTCTGATGTTTGCCTTGGCGATCAGCTTAATTGGATTAAGAGATGTTATATGGATCAGTAGGGCCCACCCATGGCTGTGTCTGAGAGCTCATTTCCAGGGTCAGTTAGATCATGGAAACTCTGACTTAATGAAATGGTGAGACATCCAATGCATTATGGCATTGTTAGGAAGTGGTGAGCAGAGTTGAGATCTTCAGAGATGCAAAGCATGAAGCTGTGCCTTGGAAGTGAGCACTGGCCAATCTGTTTTTTTTTTTTTTTTGCTCTCTATGATGTAAAATTTTCTTCCATGCTTCCATTCAATCAAGGGGTGAGACCTCTGACATCATGAGCCCAAATAAAATACATCCTTCACAGAATGTATTTTGTTCATGGAAAACAAAAGCATATCTGTAATTTTGAAACTTTCTGATTTTGAATTTTCTGATTTTTTCTTTTGATACAATTTATTTATTCATTTTACAACCCCCAAACAGCTCTTCCTCTCCTCCTAATACCCTATCATGCAGGTCCCCTCCCCACAGCACATCAAGTCACTGCAGGACTAGGTGCATCTGCTCCCACTGCAGCCAGACAAGGTGATCCATTTAGGGGCACTGGATCCTCAGATAGGGAGGCTCGGGGACAGCCCTAGCTCCAGTTGCTAGGGCACTCTCATGAAGACCAAGCTGTTCATCTGCTACATATGGAACTTTCTAATTTTATTTTACTGTTATGTTTTATTGTTTTTTAAAATTTATTTACATTTCAAATGTAATCTCCATTCTCAGTTTCCCCTCCAAAAATCCTCTATCCTATCCCTCTCCCCTGATTTTATGAGGTTGTTCCCCCTCTCAACTCCCACCTCACTGCCCTAGCATTCCTCTACTCTGGAGCATTGAGCTTTCACAGGACCAAGGGCCTCCCCTCCCATTGATGCCAGATAAGGTCACTCTTTGCATGGGTCCCTTCAAGTGTATGCTTTGGTTAGTGGTTTAGTCCCTGGAAGCTTTGGGAGGTCTGGCTGGTTGATATTTTTGTTCTTCCTGTGGGGTTTCGAACCTCTTTATCTCCTTCAGTCCTTCATCCAACTCTTTCATTAGAGTTCCCATGCTCAGATTGATGGTTGGCTGCAAGCATCCACATCTATATTGGTCAGGCTCTGGCAGAGCTTCTCAGAAGACAGCTATATCAGGTTCCTGTCAGCAAGTACGTCTTGGAATCAGTAATAGTGTCTAAGTTTGGTGACT